>JAJPUD010017846.1:2207-30223 GCA_023553655.1 Myrmecobius fasciatus
TGATTTCCCAGTTTGATGCTTCCCTCCTAATCTTCTCTGCATTAGTTTTGTTTGTACAAAAACTTTTTAACTTAATAGAATCAAAATTATCTATCTGGTATTCAATTAAGAGTTCCAATTCCTCTGTGGACACAAATTCCTTTCTCCTCCACAGGTCTGAGAGATAAACTATCTTATGTTCCTCTAATTTGCTTATAATATCACTCTTTATATCCAAATCATGAACCCATTTAGATCTTATCTTGGTATATGATGTTAGGTGTGGGTCCAGCCCTAATATCTTCCATACAACTTTCCAAATGTCTCAGCAGTTTTTGTCAAATAGTGAGTTCTTATCCCAGAACCTGGGTTCTTTGGGTTTATCAAACACTGGATTGCTATAGTTATTGCCTATTTTGTCCTGTGATCCTATCCTATTCCACTGATTGACTTTTCTATTTCTTAGCCAGTACCAAATGGTTTTGATGACCGTTGCTTTATAATACAGTTTTAGATCTGGTACAGCAAGGTCACCTTCATCTGCCTTTTTTTCATTAATTCCTTTGAAATTCTTGACTTTTTGTTCTTCCAGATGAACTTTGCTACTATTTTTCCTAGATCTCTAAAATAATTTCTTGGGAGTTTGATTGGTATGGCACTAAATAAGCAAATTAGTTTGGGTAGTATTGTCATTGTTATTATATTCGCTCGGCCTACCCATAATCCCTTGATATTTTTCCAACTGATTAGGTCTAACTTTATTTGTGGACAAAGTGTTTTGTAGTTTAGTTTGTATAGTTTCTGACTTATCCTTGGCAGATAGATTCCCAAATACTTTATACTATCATACGTTATTTGGAATGGAATTTCTTTTTGTATCTCTTGCTGCTGAACTTTGTTGGTAATATATAAAAATGCTGATGATTTATGTGGATTTATTTTGTATCCTGCAACTTTGCTAAAGTTGTGAATTGTTTCTAGTAATTTTTGAGTCGAGTCTCTAGGGTTCTCTAAGTATACCATCATATCTTCTGCAAAGAGTGATAATTTGGTTGCTTCATGACCTACTCTAATTCGTTTTATCTCTTTTTCTACTCTTACTGCCAAAGCTAACATTTATAATACAATATTAAATAGTAATGGTGACAGTGGGCAGCCTTGTTTCATTCCTGATATTACTGGGAATGGTTCTAGTTTGTCACCATTATAAATGATGCTTGCTCATGGTTTTAACTAGATGCTACTGATCATTTTAAGGAAAAGCCCATTTGTTCCTATACTCTCTAGTGTTTTTAATAGGAATGGGTATTGGATTTTATCAAATGCTTTTTTCACCATCTATTGAGATAATCATATGGCTATTGTTAGTTTGGTTATTAATATAATTGATTATGCTGATAGTTTTCCCAATATTGATCCAGCCCTGCATTCCTGGTATAAATCTTACTTGTTCATAGTGTACTATCCTGGGAATGACTTTCTGTAATCTCACTGCCAATATTTTATTTAAGATTTTTGCATCAATATACATTAAGGAAATTGATCTATAGTTTTCTTTCTCTGTTTTCACCCTATATGGTTTAGCTATCAGCACCATATCTGTATCATAGAAGACATTTGGTAGTACACCTTCTTTCTCTATTATTTCAAATAGTTTATATAGTTTTGGAATTAATTGTTCTTTGAATGTTTAGTAGAATTCACGTGTAAATCCCTTGGGCCCTGGAGATTTTTCCTTAGGGAGTTGATTAATAGCTTGTTCTATTTCTTTCTCTAAAATAGGGACATTTAAATAATTTATTTCCTCTTCTGTTAACCTGGGCAGTCTATATTTCTGTTGGTATTCCTCCATTTCATTTAGATTATCAATATTTTTTGCATAAAGTTGGGCAAAGTAACTCCTCATTATTGCTCTAAGTTCCTCTTCATTGGTGGAAAGTTGTCCCATTTAATTTTTTAGACTAACAATTTGATTTTCCTCTTTTCTATTTCTAATCAAATGAAATAAAGGCTTATCTATTTTGTTGGTTTTTTTCATAAAACCAACTCCTAGTTTTATTTATTAATTCAATACTTTTCTTATTTTCAATTTTACTAATATCCCCTTTTGTTTTCAGAATCTCCAATTTGGTATTGAATTCAGGGTTTTTAATTTGTTCTTTTTCTAGCTTTTTTAATTGTAAGCCTATTTCATTGATCTTCTCTTTTTTCATTTTATGCAAGTAAGTATCTAGAGATATAAAATTACTCTTGTAACCGCTTTAGCCGTATCCCACAAATTTTGGTATGTTTTCTCATTATTGTTATTTTCCTGGATGAAATTGATTGTGTCTATGATTTGCTTTTTCACCCATTCATTCTTTAGGATTAGATTATTTAATTTCCAGTTAACTTTTGGTTTATTTTCTCCTGGCCTTATATTGCATGTGAATTTCATTGCATCATGGTCTCAACAAATGCAGTTACTATTTCTACCTTTTTGCATTTGATTTTGAGATTTTTACGCCATAATACATGGACAATTTTTGTATATGTTCCATGGACTGCTGAGAAAAAAGTAAACTCAGTTCTGTTTCCATTCAATTTTCTCCAAAGATCTATCATACCAACTTTTCTAACATTTTCTTTATTTCCTTAACTTCTTTCTATTTATTTTGTGGTTTGTTTTCTCTAATTCTGAGAGAGCAAGGTTGAGCTCTCCCGCTGTATAGTTTGGCTGTCTACTTCTTCTTGCATCTCTGTTAACATCTCTTCTAGGAACTTGGATGCTATACCACTTGGTGCATATATGTTTAGTGTTGTATTATTTCATTAACTATGGTACCCTTTAGTAAAATATAGTTTCCTTCTTTATCTATTTTAATTAGATCTATCTTTGCTTTTACTTGATCTGAGATCAGGATTGCTACCCCTGCTTTTTTTGTTCACCTGAAGCATAATAGATTCTTCTCCAGCCCTTTACCTTCACTCTATATGTATCTCTATGCTTTAGATGTGTTTCTTGTAAACAACATATTGTTGGATTCTGGCTTTCAATCCAGTCTGCTATCAGCTTCTGTTTTCTGAGAGAGTTCATCCCATTTACTTTCGCAATTACAATAACTAATTCTGTATTTCCTGCCATCTTATTTACCCAACGTTTAGTTGTTCTCTTTCCTTTCCCCTTTCTCAATTCCCTCCTCACTCATATTTCGCTTTTGATGCCCACCCCCCTCAAACAGTCCTCCCTCCTTTACAGCCCCTTTTCCTTTTTTACACCTTTCCCTTAATTCTTCGGTTTCCCTTCTATTAGTCTTTACCTTTCTTTTCCTTTTTTCTCCCAATTTTCTCTAAGGAGGGAGAACTTTCTTTGTGACACCGAATGTGTCTGATATACTCTTTTAGAGCCCAATCTGATGAGGGTAAGATTTACACAATGCTCATCCCCCTTCCTTCTTTCCCTTAATTATATTAGGTTTTCTTTGCCTCTTTATGAGATTTTTATCTTATTTTTACCTCTTATTTTTTTACCTTATTTTACTTCCTTATCTCTTTTTTTTCTAGTGTGATACCCCTTCCACCTCTAGTTTCTTTTTTATATTATCAAAGTAAAATCACATTTTATCCCCATTCTTTAAGTATACCCATAGTATAAATGTAGTTCTCAAGAGTTCTTTCTTTTTTGCTTTTTTATCCTTCTTTTGAGTTCTGTGTTTGGAGACCAAATTTTTTTGTTCAGATCTGGTCTTTTCATTAGAAAGAGGTGAAATTCACCTATATCATTGAATCTCCATCTTTTTCCCTGGAAGATAATGCTCATTCTAGCTGGATAGCTTACTCTTGGCTGTAATCCAAGTTGCTTTCTCTTGGGGCAATCTAGTGCCATGCCTTTTGATCCTTTAATGCGGAAGCTGACAGATCTTGGGTGATCCTAATAACTATTCCTCAGTATTTAAATTGTTTCTTTCTAGCTACTTGCCATATCTTTTCCTTGGTGTAATCGTCCTGAAATTTAGCCACGGTATTCCTTGGGGAGTTAATTTTGGAGTCTCTTTCAGGAGGTGATCAATGAATTCTTTCGATGGTGATTTTGCCTTCTGATTTTAAAACATAAGTGTAATTTTTTTTCGTGACTTCTGGAAGATAGTTTCTAGGTTCTTTTTTTTATCTTGGCATTGAGAACATCCAATTGTCCTTAGATTGTCTCTCCTAGATCTATTTTGCAGGTCAGCTGTTTTTCCTAAGAAATATTTCATATTTTCTTCTATTTTTTTATTTTTTGTTTTTGTTTAAGTGAATCTTGAAGTCTTATTGATTCATGCACTTCCATTTGTTCAATTCTAATTTTTAATGTATTATTTTCTTCAGTTACCTTTTTAAGCTCCTTTTGTAATTGTCCCATTTGTTCATTGCATACATTTTCTATTTCACCAATTTTGTTTTTCAGTGAATTGGTGTCTTTTTCATATCTCTTTTGTAGGATTCCTCACTACAGTAGTACTAAACTAGCTTATATTACTTACTCAAAAGTTGCCAGTGGGGTTTATTGTAATACAGTGGAAAATGAGATATCATTTTATACTTGTTCTGATCAATGGAATTTGCTAGGAAGGAGAAAGGCAGGGACCCAGAAGCATTACTTCCTTTTGATTTCATGTATGACTGATAGACAGTAACTGGATGACAGAATGTCATAGTAAGGCTCAGAATAAGCCAGGTACGAAAATGTCTTGTATGAGAAATTGAGTCAAGAAGGTTCTTATCTTGGTCTTCCTAAAATTGCCCCTTCAAAACTATGCTCCAGATATAGACATCCACTGGTAGAGTTCATAGAAGTCATTTCCATTGAGCTGCTGCTGACATTTTTCTTCAAAGATGGATTAGTGGCCTTATGAGAAGTCACACACTTATAGCTGAAATCAATACTTAGAAGTATATAAAATTAAAGATTCTGATTTAAATAGCAAAATTTCATTAATTACATGTTGGGACAGCGTGTGAATTCATAGAGTACTCATTAACAGAGTTTTGATATACTCAAAATAGTTGTTGGAGGCAAAATTCACGTATGTGTGTGTCTCTGTGTGTGTATCTAAAATATATCTAAGTAAATACGTGGTAGGTTTTTAATCTCCTCCTTTTGTCTGCGCTATAGATAGTTGAAAGGAAGGGGAAGTACATTTGGCCACTTTAGGTGGACTTCAGAATATATTTGATATCCAATATCAAAACCATGAAAAGTTCCAGAAAAAGCTTTAACCCACCAAATAAGTTGAAGAGAGCAACTACCAAAGAAAATGATGGAGACTCAAACTGCTTGAAAGACAGCTAAGTTAGACAAGCAACAAAGACACTACATTCTGGAGTTTTACATGAATACAGTGAAGACAGGTTTACATTTAAGTAAATACTTGGTTCAAACTTTAGTCCACACTCCTTATTAATTCATCTAAAAGCTCTCAGATGAAATTAACTTGTCATTTAAAATTTAACTCATGAAATTCCTCTTTAAAGGAGAGACCCTTGCTCCTTAAACCACAGCACTAGAATTTTACAACACTGTTAAGAAGACTGGTTCTTAGGAATCTCACAAAGATCTACTATGCTCTTTCCCCCAAAGTAAGTAATTTACTATTATTGTTATTATTTTTCTTAATTTAAAACTAAAATACCTCATTAAATAGTAACAGCTTGCAAACCTCTTTGTCACATTCTATTCCATAAGTTTATGACCTAACAGCTTTTTTTTTTAAAGAGAAAATTTTGTGAGCTCAATGTCAAGTATTTAAAACATGAAACATGTTACTAGTCAGATGACAATAATCCAGTGGGATGGATTTTAAAATTATGTTACAGGGAAAATCATCTATCCTATCTCCTTAGCATCTTTTTAATCACATCCAATAGCTTTTAAAACCCAGCATAGATAACCAGTATGGAATAATTAGAATCAATTAAAAATGTAATAATAGTACATTTATCTTCTGGGATAAGTACTCATTATTTGACAAAAACTGCTTGGAAAATTGAAAACTAGTGTGGAAGAAATTAGGGGTTGACCCATATCTAACACCACATACCAAGATAAGATCTAAATGAGTTCATGATCTAGATATAAAGAGGGACTTTGTAAGCAAATTAGAGGAAAGTAATCTAGTTTACCTCTGAGATCTGTGGAGAAGGAAGGAATTTGTGTCCAAAGAAGAACTGGAACTCTTAATTGAACACCAGATAGATAATTTTGATTATTTTAAGTTAAAAAGGTTTTGTACAAACAAAACCAATGCAGTCAACATTAGGAGGGAAGCAATAAATTGGGAAATCATTTTTACATTTAAGGGCTCTGATAAAGGTCTCAACTCTACAATATATAGAGAATTGTCTCATATTTAGAACAATTCAAGCCACTCTCCAATAAATAAATGGTGAACGGATATAAACAGACAATTTTTAGATGATGAAATTAAAACTATTTATAGTCATATGAAAAGGTGCTCCAAATCACTATTGATGAGAGAAATGCAAATTAAGACTACTCTGAGTTACCACTACAGACCTGTCAGATTGGCTAAAACGACGGGAAAAGATAATGACGAATGTTTGAGGGGATGTGGGAAAGCTGGGACACTGATCCATTGTTGGTGGAACTGTGAACAGGTTGAGCCATTCTGGAGAGCAATTTGGAACTATGCTCAAAAAGTTATCCAACTGTGCATACCCTTTGACCCAGCAGTGTTTCTACTGAGCCTATATCCCAAAGAAATCTTAAAGTAGGGAAAGGGACCTACATGTGCAAAATGTTTGTGGCAGCCCTTTTTGTAGAGGCTAGAAACTGGAAACTGAATGGATGCCCATCAACTGGAGAATGGCTGAACAAATTATGGTCTATGAATGTTATCGAATATTATTGTTCTGTGAGAAATGACCAGCAGGATGATTTCAGAGAGGCCTGGAGAGATTTGCATGAATTGTAGCTGAGTGAAATGAGCAGAACCAGGAGATCATTATACACAGCAACAATAAGACTATATGATGATCACTTCTGATGGACATGGCTCTCTTCAACAAAGAAATGTTTCAAACCAGTTCCAATTGTTCAGTGAAGAAGGCCATATACACCCAAAGAGAGGGATGTGAAATGTGGACCACAACATAACATTTTCATGCTCTTGATTGATGTTTGCTTACATTGTGTTTCCTTTATCTGATATGTCTTTCGTGTAGATACAATTTTTCTTGCACAACAATGATAAGTTTCAGATATTCCAAAAGACAAAGGAACATGTATTACAGCCAAGAGTAAGCTATCCAGCTAGAATGAGCATTATCTTCCAGGGAAGAAGATGGTCATTCAATGATATAGGAGAATTTCACCTATTTCCAATGAAAAGACCAGATCTGAACAAAAAAATTGATCTACAAACACAGAACACAAGAGAAGCATAAAAAGGTAAAAAGGAAAGGACTCTTGAGAACTACATTTCTACTATGGGTATACTTATAAAACGGGGGTATAATTTGATTTTACTTTGATAATATGAAAAAGAAACTAGAGGTGGAAGGGCTATCATACTGGGGAAAAAGAGTGAAAAGGAAGTAAAATAAGGTTAAAAACAGGAGGTAAAAAGAAGATAAAATCTGAGAAAGAGGCAAAGAAAACCTAATATAGTTGAGGGAAAGAAGGGAGGGGAATGAGCATTATGTAAATCTTTCTCTCATCAGATTGGGCTCTAAAAGAGTATATCAGGCACATTGGGTTTCACAGAGAAATTTTCTCCTCACAGGGAAGTGGAAGGGAAAGGAGGAAAAGAAAGGGAAAGACTACTAGAAGGGAAAAGAGAAGATTAGGGGAAAAGTGTAAAAAAGGGGAGAAGGGCTTTAAAGGAGGGAGGAATGTTGGAGGGAAGTGGTCATCCAAAGCACAATGCTGGGGAGGGAGGAAAGGAGAAAGGGGAAAAGAAAGAGAAAAAGAAAACTTTGGGTAAATAAGATGGCAGGAAATACAGATATAGTTATTTAAACTGTGAATGTGAATGGGATGATCTCTCCCAGAAAACAGAAGCTGAGAGCAGACTGGATTAAAAGCCAGAATCCAACAATATGTTGTCTCCAAGAAACACATCTAAAGCATAGAGATACATACAGAGTGAAGGTAAAGGACTGGAGCAGCATCTATTATACTTCAGTTGAACAAAAAAAAGGAGAGATAGAAATCCTGATCTCAGATCAAGTAAAAGCAAAGATAGATCTAATCAAAAGAGATAAGGAAGGAAACAATATATTTACTAAATATAGATAATGAAGCAATATCAACACCAAACATATATGCACCAACTAGCATCCAAATTCCTAGAGGAGCAGGTAAGAGTGATGCAAGAAGAAATAGAGAGCAAAACTAAACTAGTGGGGGATATCAAACTTGCTCTCTCTGAATTAGATAAATCAAACCACAAAATAAATAAGAAAGAAGTTAGGGAGGTAAACAAAATGTTAAAAAGTTATATATGATAGATATTTGGAGAAAATTGAATAGAGACAGAAGGGAATTTACTTTTTTTCAGGGGTTCATGGAACCTATACAAAAATTGACCATGTGTTAGCGCATAAAAACCTCAAAATCAAATGCAGAAAGGCAGAAATAGTAAATGCATCTTTTTCAGATCATGATGCAAAAAATCATATGCAATATAAGGCCAGGAGAAAATAGTCAAGGGGGCTTTAGGCATGCCGAGCATTGGCAATAAGGACAGTGGAGGTAATGGAATCTAGCTGTGCTGCTTAAAATCCTTAATGATGATGCAGGGAAAGTGCTACCCTCAATATACGGCAAATTTGGGAAATGTAAGAGTGACCACTGTATTGGAAAAGATCAGTTTCTGCCCTAATGCTAATGAAGGGCACTAACAAGGAATGTTCAAATTGCCAAACAATGGAACTCATTTCCCATGCCAGCAAGCTTATACTTAAGATTGTGTAAGTCAGGCTTCAGCACTATATAAAATGAGATGTATCAGAAGAATCAATTTGTTTTTCAAACAACTAGAGACCAAAGTGCAGAATTGTTGAATTATGGAGAAGGTAAGGGAGCTCCAGAAAAAAAAAAAAAACAAATTTACATCTGTTTCTTTGAATACATTAAGGCCTTTGACTGTGTGGATCACAACAAAATGTGAGAAGTCCTCAAAGAAATGGGAGGATCAGATCATCTTGCGTCCTGAGGAACGTGTATGTGGGCCAAGCAGCAGGGGTTAGACCCGAACATGGAATAACTGATTGGTTTCAGAATGGAAAAGCAGTATAACAAGGCTGTATATTATCATCTTATTTATTTAACATATAATATGAGCATGTGCACCATGTGAAATTCTAGGATGGATGAATCAAAAGCTGGAAGGAAGCTTGCTGGGAGAAACATCAATGATCTCAGACATGCATATGATACATAAAGAAAAAATTAAGAAGACTTTTGATGAATGTGAAAGAAGAGAGAGTAAAAAGTTGGTTTGAAGTTTAACATAAAAAAAAAGAAAATCTTGGCAACTAGTTCTATCTCTTCCTGGAAAACAGAAAGAGAATAAATAGGGGCAGTGTCAGATTTTGTATTCTTGGGTTCAAAGATCACTGCAAGTGAGGGCAGCCATGAAATTCAAAGGCACTTGCTCCTTGAAAGGACAGTTATGGCATATGTGGACAGCATACAAAAAAACAGAAACATCACCTTGCCAACAAAGTTCTGTATAGTCCAATCCATGGATTTCCCAGAAAAATGTATGGCTATAATAATTGGCCTGTAAAAAAAAGAAAAAAAAGATGAGCACAGCAGAACATACATTTTTGAATTGTGGTGTTGCAGAAGACTCTTGAGAGACCCTTGGACAGAAAGGAGGTTAAATCAGTCCATACTTAAAGAAATTAATTCAAGGTATTCATTGGAAAATCAAAAACTGACACTGAAACTTAAATATTTTTGCTACATACTGAGAAGATGGAACTCATTGGAAAAGATCCTCATGCTGGGAAAAGATGAAGGCAAAAGGGAGAAGGGGCAACAGAAGATGAGAAGGTTGTGTCCAAGGGGTCACAAAGAGTTGGACATGACTGAAGGATAACAACAAAAATAAAGAGGCTGATCGGTAGAACTGATTACTTACACATAAACAGAAGCAAATCAGCATAGTTATTAAAAGTGTAAAATAAACCCAAGGATCATAGCTATTGCAGCACTAAAAATATTTCAAAAAACCACAAGGAAAATGGTCTGCCAGAAATTAGATGAAGAACAACATCTCACACTACATACCAAGGAAGCATCAAATTGTCTTTAATCATACTTGAGTTAGTCATGAAATCATACCACCACTGTTTTTTTGTTTGTTTGTTTGTTTGTTTGTTTTAGTTTAGTTAAGGTATTTTCCTCCAATTACACATTTTAAGTCTGGAAGAATTAATCCTCATGTGTTTCTTGCAAACACCATTGTTGGATTGTGCTTTCTAATCTATTGGATCATCTGCTTTCATTTTATAATCGAGTTCATCTTATTCACATTCATAATCATGGTCATTGTGTATTGCTCTGTACTGTTCTGGTACTTTTTCTATGCTTTGGTATAGGTTCCTTCTTTATTACAGATCCCCTTTTGCCCTTTATTTCCTTTTAGCTTCTTCTGGTTTTTTTTTTTTTTGCTATCTTCTCTCCAAGTTTAGCATTTATTTTTACTTAGGACTAATTCTTCCCCTCTGCGACCCTTCCTCTTATCCCCACTCCTTTCCTTTTTTTCTTGTCCTTTCCTGTTTCCCTCTTATGTTGTTTGTATTTCTATACCAAACTGTCTTTCTTTTTTATTTCTATTTTTTATTAAAGCTTTTCGTTTGTATAACATATGTATGGGTAGTTCCCCAGCACTGATCTTTACAAAGCTTTCCATTACAAATTTTACCCCCAGCCCCCTCTCCTCCCCTAGATGGCAGGAAGTCCACTACATGTTAATAATGTTGAAATGCTTGACAAGTTGTGCAAGAAAAATCCTATCTACAAGAAAAAAAAAGAAAATCAGAGAAAGGCAACACAATGCAAGCAAATATCAATAGAGAGCATGAAAATGTTATTTTGTGGTCCATACTTCATATCTCTCTCTCTGGGTGTATATGGTTTTCTTCAATGAACAATTGGAACTGGTTTGAGACAATTCTTTGTTGCAGAGAACAATGTCCATCAGAGGTGATCATCATGTATTATTGTTGTTGCTGTGTATAATGATCTCCTGGTTCTACTCGTTTCACTCAGCATCAGTTCATGCAAGTCTCTCCAGGCCTCTCTGAAATCGTCCTGCTGGTCGTTTCTTACAGAGCAATATTCCATAACATTCAAATACCATAATTTATTCAGCCACTCTCCAATTCATGGGCATCCTTTCAATTTCCACTTTCTAGCCACTACAAAAAGGGCTGCCACAAACATTCTTGCACATGTGGGTCCCTTTCCCTCCTCTAAGATCTCTTTGGGATATAGGCCCAGTAGAAACATTGCTGGGTCAAAGGGTATGCACAGTTTGATAACTTTTTGAGCGTAGCTCCAAATTGCTCTCCAGAAAGGTTGGATCCGTTCACACTTCCACCAACAATGTATTGGTGTCCCAAATCCCTATTGATCAAAGAAATGTAAATTAAGACAGCTCTGAGATACCACTACAGACCTGTCAGATTGGCTAAGATGATAAGAAAAGATAATGACGAATGTTGGAGAGGATGTGGGAAAACTGGGACACTGATACATTGTTGGTGGAACTGTGAACGGATCCAACCATTCTGGAAAGCAATTTGGAGCTATGCTCAAAAAGTTACCAAACTGTGCATACCCTTTGTCCCAGCAGTGTTCTATTGGGCTTATATCCCAAAGAGAATGGCTGAATAAATTATGGTATATGAATATTATGGAATATTATTGCTTTATAAGAAACAACCATCAGGACGATTTCAGAAAAACCTGGAGAGACTTGCATGAACTGATGTTAAGTGAAATGAGCAGAACCAGGACATCATTGTACACGGTGACAACAACATTATAAATGGTCAATTATGATGGATGTGACTCTTTGCAACAATGAGATGATTCAGGCCAGTTCCAAAGATTTTGTGATGCAGAGAGCCATCTACACCCAGAGAGAGGAGTGTGGGAACTCAGTGTGGATCACACCAAAGCATTTTCTGTCTTTGTTGTTGTTTGTTTACATTGTTTTCTCTCTCATTTTTTTTCTTTTTCAATCTGATTTTTCTTGTGCAATAAGATTACTGTACAAATATATATATATACATATATATACATATATATGATTTAACATATATTTTACCATGTGTAACATATATTGGAGTACTTGCCACCTAGGGTAGGGGGTTGGGCAAGGGGGGGAAATTGGAAGACAAGGTTTTGCAAGGAGTAATGTTTAAAACTATCCATGCATAGGTTTTAAAAATTATAAAGCTTTAATACAAAAGATGGTATGTTTTAGATATGTTGAAATTAAGATGGAACTTCCAATTCATGATATCCAACAGAGAGTTACAGATGTGAGACTGTTCCACAGAGAAGACAGCAGAGGGGTTTGCATAGAAAAAGTGGATCTGAGAATCAAATTTGGTTTCTTCATTACTTACTCTAATTCCTTTTATCTCTTTTTCTTCTCTTATTGCCAAAGCTAACATTTCTAATACAATATTAAATAGTGATGGTGACAGTGGGCAGCCTTGTTTCACTCCTGATCTTATTGGGAATGGTTCTAGTTTGTCTCCATTACATATGATGCTTGCTGACGGTTTTAAGTAGATGCTACTAATTATTTTAAGGAAAAGCCCATTTATTCCTATACTCTCTAGTATTTTTAATAGGAATAGGTGTTGGATTTTATCAAATGCTTTTTCTGCATCTATTGAGATAATCATATGGTTTTTGTTAGTTTGGCTATTAATATAATTGATTATGCTGATAATTTTCCTAATATTGAACCAGCCCTGCATTCCTGGTAGAAATCCTACTTGGTCATAGTGTATTATGCTGGGGATGACTTTTTGTAAACTCCCTGCTAATATCTTGTTTAAGATTTTTGCATCAATATACATTATTTTTAAACACCTGTTTAATGCTTTCATAAACTGTTATTACATCAACATGAGAGAAACAATAATAATTCTGTCAAGCCCTGGTGATAAGTGAAATTTGCTGTCTGAGGTAAGAGTTCTTGGGATTCTGATTTGATATTATTGTATATTATATAGACATACTACAATGAGCATTAATTATGATAATTTACTGATAATTTTATTTTAAAAATAATGATTCTTTTTTAAAGACTTGTTAAATCCTTTCATTAACTGTTATTGCATCAACATGAGAGAAATAATAATAACTGTATCTAGGCCTGGTGATTAGTTAAACTTGCTATGAGGTAGGATCTCTTGGGAGTATAATTTCATATTATTCTGTGTTTTGAATTCACATATGATTGAATTATTATTAAGTTAGTAATCCACCATTTGAGGGAATTGTCACAAGGTGTTCAAAAGAAATGTGATTAGTGAATTACTGCAGGTCCCAGATCTCAGTCACTGTTAAGAAAATATGAGAAAAATTTCATGTAATTATAATGGATATGATTTTTTATAATAAGATGGTTATTTTATTTTAATGATGATGATTCTTTTTAAATCCCTTTTAAACTTTTTCATTAACTTTTATTGCATCAACATGAGAGAAATAAAAATAAGTGTATCTAGGCCTTGTTATTATTGAAATTTTCTCTCTGAGTTAGGATTTGGGAGGATTTTAATTTGATATCATTTTATATTAAATAGAGAAAATGTAATGATTATTAAATGTGGTAACGTTATGTTGGTTTTGTTTTAATAACAATGATTATTTTTAAAGATCTGTTGAAGTTTTTCATTTACTGTTATTGCATCAACACAAGACAAACAATAATAACTATATCTATCCCTGGTGATGAATGAAACTTGTGGTTTGAGGTAGGATTTTTTTTTTATTTTAATTGGATATCTAGGCCTAGTGATTACTGAAACTTGCTGTCTCAAGTAGGATATCTTTGGGATTTTAATTTCATATTATTTCATATCTTATAGATGTACTATAATAATTATGCTTGGGGATAATTTAATGGATGTTTTATTTTGATAACAATGATTCTTTTCTAAAGACCTTTTAAACCATTTCATAAATTGTTATTCCATCAACATGAGAAAAATAATAACTGTACCTATGCCTCCTCATTACTAAAACTTACTCTTTGAGGTAAGATGTCTTGGGAATTTAATTTGATATAATTTTATAGAGATATACTATAATGAATATTATTTGTGATAAGGGAATGGTTGTTTTTTTTTTAAATAATAATGGTTCATTTTAAAGACCTGTTTATAAAGAACTGTTAAAAAGACTATATTGTAAGAAAATTGTCTCATATTTATAAGAATTCAAGCCACTCTTCAATCGATAAATGGTCAAAGGATATGAACAGACAATTTTCAGATGATGAAATTAAAACTATTTCTAGTCATATGAAAAGGTGCTCCAAATCACTATTGATCAGAGAAATGCAAATTAAGACAACTCTGAGGTACCAGTACACACGTGTCAGATTGGCTAAATTGACAGGAAAAGATGATGAATGTTGGAGGGGATGTGGGAAAACTGGGACACTGATACATTGTTGGTAGAACTGTGAACGGATCCAACCATTCTGGAGAGCAATTTGGAGCTATGCTCAAAAAGTTATCAAACTGTGCATACCCTTTGACCCAGTAGTGTTTCTATTGGGCTTATATCCCAAAGAGATCTCAAAGGAGGGAAAGAGCCCCACATGTGCAAGAATGTTTGTGGCAGCCCTTTTTGTAGTGGCTAGAAACTGGAAACTGAATGGATGCCCATCAATTGGAGAATGGCTGAATGAATCATGGTATATGATTGTCATGGAATATTATTATTCTGTGAGAAAAGACCAGCAGGATGATTTCAGAGAGGCCTGGAGAGACTTGCATGGACTGATGCTGAGCGAAAGGAGCAGAACCAGGAGATCATTATACATGGCAACAACAATACTATATGATGATCAGTTCTGATGGACAGGGCTCTCTGCAACAATGAAATGTTTCAAACCAGTTCCAATTGTTCAGTGAAGAAGCCCATATACACCCAGAGAGAGGGATAGGAAATATGGACCACAACGTAACATTTTCATGCTCTCTATTGATGTTTGCTTGTATTGTTTTTCCTTTCTCAGTTTTTTTGGTAGATAAAATTTTTCTTGCACAACAAGATAGATGTGGAAATATGCATACATATATTCTATTTGTCAAGTATTTTAACATAATTAACATGTAGTGGATTTCCTGGCATGGAGGGGAGGGGTGGGGATTAGGTGAAAAAATTTGTAACAGAAAGCTTTGTAAGGGTCAGTGTTGAAGAATTACCCATACATATGTTTTACAAATAAAAAGCTTTAATAAAGAAAAAAAAAGACTATATTGTAACGTTTTCATTGACTATTAGTGCATAAACATGAAAAATAATAATAATAGTTATATCAAGGCTGGTGATTAGTGAAACTTTCTATCAGAGGTAGGACATTTGGGATTCTAATTTGATATTATTTGATATTGCATAGAAATAGCATAATTTGTATTATTGGTGATAATTTAATTGTTGCTTTATTTTAACATTTATGATGTTTTTAAAAGACATGTTAGACTTTTTCATCAACTATTATTGCATCAACATGAGAAATAACAACAATAAGCGTATCTGGGCTTGGTGAGTAGTGAAACTATCTGTTTGAGTTAGGATCTTGTGGGGTTCTAATTTCATATTATTGAATATTATATAAAATATCATATCATTTCTGATTCTTTAATGGTTGTTTTATCTTAATAAAAATGATACTTTTTAATGACCTGTTAATTCAAACTTTTTGCAAAAATATGAGAAATAATAATAAATGTATCTGGGCCTGTTCATTAATGAAACTTACTGTCTGAGATAGGATTTCACTGGAATTATAATATGATATTATATCATATTTTATACACATTCCATAATGAATATTATTTTTGATAATTAAATGGTTGTTTTATTTTAATAATAAACATTCTTTTTAAAGATTTTTCATTAACTCTTATTCCATTATTATTAACTCCTATTCCATTAACAGGAGAAATAATAATTATTTCTAGGTCTGATGATTAGTGAAACATGCTATTGGATGTAGAGTATTTAGGAATTTTAAGTTGATATTATTTCATTTTTAAAAGTATAATATAATAATTGTTTACGATTATTTAATGGCTGTTTTACTTTAATAATAATGATTCTCTTTTAAAGACTTATTAAACCCTTTTAAAAACTGTTATTCATCAACAACAGAGAAATAATAATGACTATATCTATCTAGGCCTGCTTACTATTCAAACTTGCTGTTTGACATAGGATCCATTGGGTTTTTAATTTGATATTATTTCCTATTATAATAACTTTGTATAATAAATGTACTTTGTGATACTTTAATGCCTGTTTTATTTTAACATTAACGATTATTTTTAAAGACTTATTAAACTTTTTAATTAATTTATTACATCAAAATTAGAGAAATAATCATTGCTGCATTTAGTCTCAGTGATTAGTGCAACTGTTTATTACCAGTAGGATATGTTAGGATTTTCATTTGATATTTTTTCCTATTATATAGACAGTGTATAATGAATATTATTTGTGATAATTTAATGCTGTTTTATTTCAATAATAATTATTCATTTTTAGACACCTCTTCAACTTGTTCATTAACTGTTAATGTATCAACATGAGAGATAATAATAATAATAATAATTGTATTTGTGCCTGATGATTAGTGTAAGGAAGGATTTATGGGATTTTAATTTTATATTATATCACATTATATAGACAGACTATAATGATTATTTTTGTGTTAATTTAATGATTGTTTTATTTTAATAATCATGATGCCTTTTAAAAGAGCTGCAAAACCATTCTACAAACTGTTATTATATCAACATGAGAGAATTAATAATGAGTGTCTCTAGGCATGCAGATTACTGAAATTTGATGTCTGAGGTAGGATCTCTTGGGATTTTAATTTGACATTTCATATTATATAGACATTCTATAATGAATATTATTTGTGATCATTTAATCCTTGTTTTATTTTAATAATAATGATTCTTATTTAAGGCTTGTTAAACTTTTTCATTAACTGTTAATGCATAAAAATGATGGAAAATATAATTACTTTATCTAAGCCTGATGATTAGTGAAACTCTGTCAGACAAAGGATCTTTTGGGATTCTAATTTGATCTGATTTTATATTGTATAGAAATGATATACTGAATATTATTTGTGATACTTTAATTGTTGCTTTATTTTAATAATAGTTTTTCTTCTTTTAAAGACCTGTTAAACATTTTCATAATCTGTCATTGCATCAACATGAGAAAAATAATAACTATATCTAGGCCTGCTGATTCCTGAAACTTGCTGTCTGAAGTAGGATCTCTTGGAATTTTAATTTGATATTATTTCATATCTTATAAAAATACCATTAAATTATTGTTCTTAATTTAATGGTTGTTTTAGTTAAGAAAAACAATTCTTTTTAAAGACATACTAAACCATTTTATAAACTGTTATTGCATCAACATGGGAAAAATAATAAGTATACCTAGCCCTGCTAATTACTGAAACTTTTATAATTTTGGATCCTTGGGAATTAAATTTGATATTATTTCATATCATATAGACATAATTATTGTTAGTGAAAATTTAATAGTTAATTTCTTTTAATAATAATGATTCTTTTTACAGACCTATGAAACCTTTTCATTGTCTGTTATTGCATCAACATAAGAGAAATAAAACTGCATCTAGCCCTGTTGATTAGTGAAACATACTGTCTGAGGTAGGATGTTTGGGATTTGATTTGACATATTTCATATTATATAGATATAGTATAATGAATATTATTTGTGATAATTTAATGGTTATTCAAATTATCTATTATTGCATCAACATGAGAGAAATAATAATAACTTTCTACCCCTTGTGATTAGTGAAACTTGCTGTCTGAGGTAGGATCTCTTGGGATTTTAATTTGGTGTTATTTCATATGTTATAGATATCCTATAAGAAAAATAGTTTGTAATAATTCAATCATTTTTTAAAAAATTTAATAATAATAATTTATTTTAAAGAAGTGTTGAACTATTTCTTTAACTGTTATTGTGTCAACTTGAAAAATAATAATAATAACTTCACCAAGGCCTGTAGATTAGTGAATCTTGCTGTCAGAAGTAGGAACGTTTGGTATCTAATTTGATATTTTTTCATATTATATAGAAATAGCATAATGAATATTATTTGTGATAACTTACTTGTTTCATTTTAACAATTATGATTCTTTTTTAAAGACCTGTTAAACCATTTCATAAACTGTTATTGCACCAACATGAGAGAAATAATAATAAATACATCTAGGCCTGCTGATTACTGAAACTTGCTAGCTGAAGTAGGATTTCGATTTTCATTCGATATTATTTCATATCTTATAGATGTGCTATAATAATTGTTGTTTGGGATAACTTAATGGTTGTTTTGTTTTTAATAATAATGATTCCTTTTTAAAGACCTGTTAAACTTTTTCATTATTTGTTATTGCATCAACATGAGAGCAATAATAGTAACTGTTTCTACCCCTGGTGATTAGTGAAACTTGCTATCTGAGGTAGGATCTCTTGGGATTTTAATTTGATGTTATTTCATAGAATATAGATATAGTATAATGAATATTATTTTTGATAATTTAATGGTTGTTTCATTTTAATAATAACCATTATTTTTTGAAGACCTGTTAACATTTTCATTAACTCTTATAGCATCAACATGAGAAATTATATTAGAAATAAGTGTATCTAGGCTTGATGATGCATGAAACTTCCCATCTCAGGAAAGTCCTTTGGGGATTTTAATTTGAATGTTATATAGACATACTATAAGGAACATTTTTTTTGTAATATGAAGGTTCTTTATTTTAATAAAACTGAATTTTTTAAAGCCCTGTTGAACTTTTTGGTAAACTTTTATGCATAATAATATTTTCTAGCCCCAGTGTTTAGTGAAACAGTCCTTTCTCAGCTAGGAACTATTGGGATTTTTGTTTGATATTATTTCATGTTATATAGACATACTATAATGAATATTATTTATGATAATTTTATTTCAATATTTATTATGTTTTTTGAAGACCTTTTCATTAACTGCTATTGTATCAATGTGAGAAACTTTAATAATAATAATTGTATCTAGGCTTGGTGATGCATGAAACTTCCTAATATAGATAGGGTGTTATGGCATTTTAATTTGTTATTATTGCATAATATAAATGCTTTTTATAATACATATTCTTTTAATAACATGATGGTTATTTTATTTTAATAATAATGATTTTTTCTAACAGACATGTTTATCTATTTCATCAATTGTTATAGTATCAATATGTAAGAAATAATAGTAACTCATTCCATCCCTGGAGATTTGTGAAACTTTCTGAGGTAGGATCTTTTGGGATTTTAATTTGAAATTATATTATATTGTATAGAATTAGCATAGTGAATATTATTTGTGATAATTGAATGGCTATTTTAATAATTGTGATGCTTTTTGAAAGACCTCTTAACCATTTTCATTAACTGTTATTGCATCAACATTAGAGAAATAATAATAATTATATTTGGGCCTGCTGCGTACTGAATCTTACTATCTGAGGTAGGATGTCTTGGGATTTCAATTTGATATTATTTCATATCTTGTATACATACTATAATAATTATTGTTCCTGATAATTTAACGATTGTTTTGTTTCAATAATAGATTATGTTTTAAACACCTGTTAAACCCTTTCACAAACTGTTATTGCATCAACATGACAGAAATAACAAAAACTGTACCTAGGTTTGCTTATTGCTGATACTTGCAATCTGAGGTAGGATCATTTGGGATTATACTTTGATATTATTTCATATTATATAGATATACTGTGATGAATATGGTTTGTGTTAATTTAATGGTTGTTTTAAAAATAATTATTCTTTTTTAAAGACCTGTTAATCTCTTTCATTAACTATTATTTCATTGATGTGAGAAATTATAATAATAATAATAACTTTATGTTTGGTGATGCAAAAACGTCCTATCTAAGGTAGGATCTTTTGGGATTTTCATTAGGCATTATTGAATATTATAAATACATACTATGCTAAATTTTATTTTTGATAATATGATGGCAGTTTTATCTTAATAATAATTATTCTTTGTAAAAATCTGTTTAACTTTCTCATTAACTTATATTGCATCAACATGAGAAATAAAAATAATATATGTATCTAGGCCTGGTGTTTATGTAAACTTTCTTTTGGAGGGAATCTCTTTAGGATTTTAATCTGATACTATTTTATGTCACACAGAGATACTATAACAATTTTTTTTTCAAAATTTAACATTTGTCGGAAAGCTATGTAAGGGTTATTGTTGAAGAATTACCCACACATATGTTATGCAAATAAAATAAAAAAATAAAATTAAAATAAAAAGAAACCTGGGAGGTCAGTAGTCAGCAGGGAGGAGGGAGAGCACTACAGGCAAAGGGAAAAGCTAGGAAAAAAAAATTCCCAGAGCAAGATAAGAAAGAGAAAGATTATAGAGATTAAGCAGAAAACGCCCAGGAGAACATTTCTTATACAGAGTCCGCAAGATATTGCCCCAACAAGATCTCTTCACATAATTATACATTTTTAGTATAATAATAGCAGCATTATATGGAATATTATTGTTCTAGAAGAAACGACCAGCCAGATGATTTCAGAGAAGCCTGGAGAGACTTGCATGAACTGATGCTGAGTGAAATGAGCAGAACCAGGAGATCATTATATACGGCAACAACAATACTATATGATGATCAATTCTGATGGACATGGCTCTCTTCAACAATGAAATGCTACAAACCAATTCCAGTTGTTCAGTGAAGAAGACCATATACACCCAGAGAGAGGGATATGAAATGTGAACCACAACATAACATTTTTATGCTCTCTATTGATGTTTGCTTGCATTGTGTTTCCTTTTTCTGATTTTTTTCTTGTAGATACAATTTTTCTTGCACAGCAATGATAAGTGTGGAAATATGTATACATATATTCGATTTGATAAGTATTTTAACATAATTAACATGTAGTGGATTTCCTGCCATCTAGGGGAGGGGTGGGGAGTAGGGGGGAAAAATTTGTAACAGAAAGCTTTGTAAGAGTCATTGTTGAAGAATTACCCATATATATGTTTTCCAAATAAAAAGTTTTAATAAAAAATTAACGTTTGTTTTATTTTAATAATAGTTGGTTTTTTGTTAATAAGCTTTTTTATTGTTAAGCTGCAGCATACATGTTTTTTGTTGTTGTTGTTGCTGTTGTTAATAAAGACCTGTTAATCCTTTTCATTAAGTCTTACTGAATCAAAATGAGGAAATAATAATAACTGTATCTAGCCCTGGTACTTAATGGAACTAGCTTTCTGAGTTAGGACCTTGTGGGATTCCAATTTCATACTATTGCATATTATATAAACATATTATGATGAATATTATTTGTGATATTTTAATGGTTGTTTTATTTTAATAATAATGATTCTTTTTCAAGTTCTGTTAAACCCTTTCATAAAATGTTCTTTCATCAACATGAGAGAAATAATAATAAATGTATATAGGTTTGGTGATGCAAGACACTCCCTATCTGAGGGAGTATCTTTGGGGATTTTAATTTGATACTATTTCATATTATACATGAATATTATGATAATTACTGTTAGTGATAATTTAATGGTTGCTTTATTTTAATAATAAGGATTATTTTTAAAGACCTGTTAAACCTTTTCATTAACTGTTATTGCATCAACATGAGAGAACTAATAGTAACCATATTTAGCCCTGGTGATTAGTGAAACTTGCTGTCAGTGTGAGAAATGCTGAAAAGTTGGGTTTCCAGAGTATTGCAAGCTTTGAGACAGTGTGGGATAGTGGGTACCACTGACCAAGAGAGATTAAAGGTTAGGATTCACAAAACAATTAAATGATCAACAGAAAACTTGAGTTAATAAGGAATTGGGGGGCTAGGAAAGCACAGGGGTATTCAGCCAATCAGAAAGTCTCTTGTGGTTTTGAGAAAACGACAAACTTGAGATAATAGCCCATCCAGCCCAAACCATTTCGGCTCAATGAGAGGACTTGACCAAATCACTACTGCACCTGCTTAATAGGCTAATTAAATATTAAACAACACACCCCAATGGAGGACTTTTCTGTCAATTTTGAATGTTGGAATGTATGAGAGAGGAGTGACATGTTTTATGCATATTAAGGGGAAACATGTAATGGGCGTATCAGAAAGATTGTAACCCAGATGAAATGGACCAATCCATTCTCTGAAGGGAGGGACTGCACCACACTATCACATATAAAGGTTTGCCCACTTCTGTATTTGGTGCTCCTCTTCCTGAACTGGAGTGGGACCTGTTTCTGGCCAGAAATGTTAAGATGATTCATTAAGATTCCCTAAGCCTGCTGATTACTGAAACTTGCAGTCTGAAGTAGAATCTCTTGGGACTTTAATTTGATATTATTTCATCTTGTATATAAATAGTACAATGAATTTTTTTGTGATAATTGAATTTTTCTTTTATCTTAATAATAATGATTCTTTTTAAAAGACTTGTTAAACTTTTTCATTAACTGTTATTACATCAAAATGACAAACGAAGTAGTAACTATATCTATGCCTGGTGATTGGTGAAAGTAGCTGAGTTAGGATCTAGTGCAATTCTAATTTCATATTATTGCATATAATATAAACATACTATAATGAATACTATTTGTCATATTTTAAGGTTGTTTTATTTTAATAATAATGTCTTTTTTAAAAACCTGTCAAACTCTTTTCATTAACTGTTATTGCATCACCATAAGAGAAATCATAATTACTGCATCTAGCCCTGCTGATTATTGAAACAAGCTGATGGAGCTAGGATCTTGGGACTTTAATTTGATATTATTTCCTAGTAAATACACATAGGGGCAGCTAGGCGGCACAGTAGATAGAGCACCAGCCCTGAAGTCAGGAGGACCTAAGTTCAAATCTGGCCTCAGACACTTAACACTTCCTGGTTGTGTGACCATAGGCAAGTCATTAACCCCAATTGCCTCAGGAAAAACACCCCCCCACACACACACACATACACATACATAGTAAATACACACAGCATGATGAATGTCATTTGTGATAATTTAATGATGGTTTTACTTTAACACTAATGATTATTTTTAAACACCTGCTAATTTTTTCATTAACTCTTAGAACACCAACATGAGAAATAATAATAATAACTGTATCTAGGCTTGGTAAAGCATGAAACTTCCTATATGAGGTAACATTTGTTGGGATTTTAATTTGATATTATTGCAAATTGTATAGACATATCATAATGAATATTACTTATGGTAATATGATGGTTGTTTTATTTTCATAATTATTCTTTTCAGGACATGTTGAACTTTTTCATTAACATTTATTGCCTCAACATGAGAAAAATCATAACAAAAAATCTAACCCTAATGGTTAGTGGAACTTACTGTCTAAGGGTAGGATATTTTGGGAATATACTTTGATATTATTTCATATAATAGGGACATCTTATAATGAATTGTATTTATGAAAATTTAATGGATGTTTTATTTTAAGAATAATGACTTTTTTAAAAGACGAGTTAAACTGTTTCCATTAAGTGTTACAGCATCAACATGAGAGAAATAATAGTAACTGTATCTAGCCATGGTTAATACTGAAACTTGCTGCCTGAGGTAGCATCTTTGGGGATTTTAATTTGATATTATTTTATATTATATTGACATCCTATACCGAATATCATTTGTGATAATTTTATGCATTGTTATTTTAATGATTATTACTCTTTTTGAAAGACCTGCAAAACTTTTCAATTTACTTTATTGCATCAACATGAAAAATAATATTAATAAATGTATTTAGGTGGTTAGTGAAATTTATCATCTCAGGAAGCATTTTAATTTGATATTATTACATATCTTATAGACATACTATAATAATTATTGTTTTTGATATGTTAATGATTCTTTTTTCAAGAACTACTAAACTTTATCCTAAACTTTTATTACTTCACCATGAGAAATGATTACAATAACAATATCTAGGCCTGGGGATTAGCGAAATTTGCTGTCATAGGGAGGATCTTTTGGGATTTGAATTTGATATTGTTTCAAATTATATAGACACACTATAATGATTAATGTTTAATCATTGTTGTATTTATTATTAATAATGGTTCTTTTTATAGAATTGTTAAGCTTTTTTCTTTACTGTTAATGCATCAAAATGATGGAAGAAATAATAATTGTAGCTAGTCCTTGTGATTGTTGAAACTAGCTGTCTTATTTAGGATGCTGTGGGATATTAATTTCATATTATTGCATATCATATACACATAATATAAGGAATATTATTTGTGATATTTTAAAAGTTGTTTAATTTAATAATAATGATTCTTTTTTTAAAGAACTGTTAAACCATGAGAGAAATAATAAGAAGAATATTTAGGTCTAGTGATTAATGTAATGCTGTAAGAAGTGGGATCTTTGGGGATTTTAATTTGATGTTATTTCATATTATTTAGACATAGTATAATAATTATTGTTACAATTTAATAGTTGTTTTATTTTAATAATAATGGTTGTTTTTAAAAACCTGTTATCCTATTTCATTAACATGAGAAAAATAATAGTAACTTTATCTAATCCTAGTGATTAGTGAAACTTGCTGCCTAAGGTAGATTCTTATGGGATTTTAAGTTGATATTATTGCATAATATATAGACATCCTATGATGAATATTATCTGTGATAATTTAATTGTTATTTTATTTTCAGAATAATGATTCTTTTTTATAGACATATTCATTTTTTTCAAGTTTTATTGCAAAAACATGAGAGAAAAAACAGTTATTGTGTCTAGCCTTCATGATTAGTGAAACTTACTATCAATGGTAGGATGTCTTCAGAATGTAATTTGATATTATTTCATATTACATAGACATAATATAATGAATATTATTTGAGATAAAGTAATGGTTGTTTTATTTTAGTAAAACTGATTCTTTTTAAATATTTGTAAAATCCTTTCATAAAGTGTTATTGCATCAAAATAAGAGAAATAATAATGACTATATGTAGGCCTGCTCATTAGTGAAACTTTTTGTCTATGTAGGATGACTTGGGATTCTAATTTGATGTTGTTGCATATTATATAGACATTCTATAATCAGTATTATTTGTGATCATTTAATGGTTGTTTTATTTTCATAGTAATGATTTTTTTCAAGACCTATTTAAATTTTGATTAACTTTTATTGCATCAAAATGAGAAAAATAATAGTAGCTGTGTCCAGGCATTGTGATTACTGAAACATGCTGTTTGAGATAGAATCTCTTGGTATTTTAGTTTGATACTATTTCATGTCTTATAGGCATACTATAATAATTATTGTTTGGGACAGTTTAATGGTTATTTTATTTTAATAATAATCAATCTTTTTTAAAGACCTGTTGGACTTTATCCATTACAGTTATTGCATTCAAATGAGGGAAATAATAATAACTTAAATTTACTGTGTGAGGTAGGATGTCTTGGGATCCTAGTGTGATATTTTTTCATAATACATAGACATCCTATAATGAATACTTTTTGTGATAATTTAATGGTTTTGTTATTTTAATAATATTCTTTTTTTAAAGAACTGTTGAATCTTTTCATTTACTGTTATTGCATCAGTATAAGATAAATAATAAATAATAATTTATGTATGGAGTCCTGGTGATTAGTGAAACAAGCTATCTGAGGTAAGATATTTGGGATTTTAATTTGATGTTATTTCTTATTTTATATATATATATATATATATATATATATATACATAGTAAGATGATTATTAGTTGTGATAATTTAATGGTTGTTTTATTTTAGTAATAATGATTCATTTTTAAGGCCTGTTAAATGTTTTCATTAACTGTTATTGCATCAGCATGAAAAATAATGACTGTACCAAGACCTGATGATTAGTGAAACTTGTTCTCAGAGGTAGGACAATTAGGATTCTAATTTGATATTATTTCATATGGTTTAGAAATACTATAGTGCATGTTATTATTATTATTATTATCAATAATAATAATAATAACATGCACTATAGATTTCATTATCAATAATAATAATAATAATTTTTTTGCTGAGGCAATTGAAGATAAGTGACTTGCCCAGGGTCACACAACTAGGAAGTGCTAAGTGTCTGAGACCACATTTGTACTCAGGTCCTCCTGACTTCAGGGCTGGTGCTTTATCCACTACACCATCTAGCTGCCCCTATGCTGCATATTATTGGTGATAACAGTTGTTTTATTGTAACCATTAAGATTCTCTTTTTAAAGAACTGTTACACTTTTTCATTAACTATTATTGTGTCAACATGAGAAATAACAATAATATTATCTAGGATAAGGATTACTGAAACTTGCTGTTTTAGGTAGAAAATATGGGGATTTTAATTTGATAATATTTCATATCATATAGACATACTATGATAATTATTTTGTGTGATAATTTAATGCTTGTTTAATTTTGATAATGATGATTCTTTTTTAAAGAACTTTTAAACTCATTGATGACAGAAGTATTAACTTTATCTAGGCCTACCTTTTACTGAAACTTGCTGTCTGAGTTAGGATCTTTGGGGATTTTAATTTGATATTAATTCATGTCATATAGACATAGTATAATAATTATCATTTTTGATATTATTTTATTTTAATAATAATGATTTTCTTTTAAAGATCTGTTAATCACTTTCATAAAGTGTAATTGCCTGAAGAAAAGGGAAATAATGATAATTGTAACTAGGCTTAATCATGATTGAAACTTAGAGTCTGAGTAGGATGTCTTTGGATTCTAATTTATTATTATTTTGTATTATATAGATATTCTATATTGCACATTCTTGTGATAATTCAGTAGTTGTCTTATTTTTAATAATAATTATTCTTTTTCAAAGATCAGTTAAAGTTTTTCATTAACTGTTATTAACATATTATTAATAGATATTAACATGAGAAATAATGTCAACAACAGGGTCTAGGCCTGGTGATTAGGGAAACTTCCTCTTAGTGTTAGGATCTTTGGGGATTTTATTTTGATATTATTTAATATTATATAGACTTATATATACCAAATAATTGCTCTTTGACATAATTTAATGTTTTTTTTTTAGTTTAGATAATAATGATTCTTTTTTCAAGACCTTTTAAACCCTTTATTAAACTGTTATCGAATCAAGAAGGGAGAAATAATAATAACCGAATCTAGTCCTATTCATTACTGAAACCCACCATTTGTGGTAGGATGCCTTCAGATAGTAATCTGATATGTCATATTATGTAGACATTCTCTAATGAATATTATTTGTTATAATTTATTGGTTGTTTTATCTTAATCCTAATGATTCTTTTTTGAAGATCTGTTAAACTCTTTGATTAACTGTTATTGAATCAACATGAGAAAAAATAATCATAAAAGCATCTAGGCCTGGTGATTATTGAAATTTACTGTCAGAGGTAGGATCTTTTGTGATTCTAATTTTATACTAGGTAAGCATACTATAAAGAATATAATTTTTGATATTTAATGGTTGTTTTATTTTAATAATAATGATTCTTTTTTAAAGACCTGCTAAACTTTTTTCATTAACTGTTATTGTATCAACATGAAGAAAATAATAGTAACTGTATCTAGCCATGGAAATTAGTGAAAATTTCTGCCTAAGTAAGAATCTTTTGGAATTTTAATTTATTGCTATTTCATATTATACA
>JAJPUD010017847.1:0-30216 GCA_023553655.1 Myrmecobius fasciatus
AAAAAAAAAAAAAAAAAAAAAAAAAGGCTGATGATGGTGGACTTGCTGTACCAGATCTAAAACTATATTATAAAACAGCGGTCATCAAAACAATTTGGTACTGGATAAGAAATAGAGTAGTTGATCAGTTGCTTAGGATAAAATCACAGGACAAACTAGCCAGTAACTATAGCAATTTAGTCTTTGATCAACCGAAAGACCCCAGCTTCTGGGATATGTAATCACTATTTGACAAAAACTGCTGGGAAAATTAGAAACTAGTGTGGAAGAAATTAGGGCTTGACCCACATCTAACACTACATACTAAGATAAGATCTAATCGGCTCATGATCTGGATATAAAGAGTGATATTATAAATAAATTAGAGGAACGTAGTATAGTTTACCTCTCATACCTATGGAGATGGAATAAATTTATGTCCAAAGAAGAACTGGAACTCTTAATTGAACACCAGATAGATAACTTTGACAATATTAAGTTAAAAAGATTTGGTCCAAACAAAACCAATGCAGTCAAGATTAGGAGGGAACCAATAAACTGAGAAATCATCTTTACACTTAAGGGTTCTGATAAAGGCCTCATCTCTAAAATATATAGAGAATTGTCTCATATTTGTAAGAATTCAAGCCATTCTCCAATCGATAAATGGTCAAAGCATATGAATAGACAATTTTCAGAGGATGAAATTAAAACTATTTGTAGTCATATGAAAAGGTCTCCAAATCACTATTGCTAGGAGAAATGCAAATTAACACAACCCTGAGGTACCACTACAGAACTGTCACATTGGCTAAATTGAAGGAAAAGATAATGATGAATGTTGGAGTGGATGTGGGAAGGTTGGATCACTGATGCATTGTTGGTGGAGCTGTGAACAGATCCAGCCATTCTGTAGAGCAATTTGGAACTACCACTCAAGAAGTTATCAAACTGTGCATACCCTTTGACCCAGCAGCATTTCTACTGGGCCTATATCCCAAAGAAATCATAAAGGAAGGAAAGGGCCCCACATGCGCAAGAATGTTTTTAGCAGCCCTTTTTGTAGTGGCTAGAAGCTGGAAACTGAATGGATGCCCATCAATTCGCAATGACTGAATAAATTATGGTATATGAATATTAAGGAATATTATTGTTCTGTAGGAAATGACCAGCAGGAAAATTTCAGAGAGGCCTGGAGAGACTTACATGAAGTGATGCTGAGTGAAATGAGCAGAACCAGGGGATCATTATACATGGCAACAACAATAGTATATGGCGATCAGTTCTGATGGACATGGCTCTCTTCAACAATGAAATGTTTCTAACCAGTTCCAATTGTTCAGTGAAGAAAGCCATATACACCCAGAGAACTGGATGTAAAATGTGGACCACAGCATAACATTTTCATGCTCTCGATTGATGTTTGCTTGCATTGTGTTTCCTTTATCTGATTTTTCTTTCTTGTAGATATGATTTTTCTTGCACAACAGTGATGTGTGGAAATATGTATACATATATTCGATTTGTCAGGTATTTTAACATAATTATTATGTAGTGGATATCCTGTCATCTAGAGGAGGGGTGAGGAGTTGGGGGGGAAAAGCTGTAATAGAAAGCTTTGTTAAGAGTTAATGTTGAAGAATTACCCATACATATGTTTCAAAAATAAAAAAAGGCTTTGGAAAAGGGAACAGAGAAATTATCTGAAGCAACCTCTTTAAAATAGACTTAGTAAAATGGAAAAGCAAATAACTCCTTACAAAATAGATTTGACAAAATGGAAAAAAAGAAAATGATTCCTTGAAAAACAGAATTTGGTAATTGGAAAAAATCATTAAACAAAACAACTTATTTAAAAATCAAATTAGCCAAATATAAAAGGAGGTAAAAAGTTAACTGAAGAAAATAATGCAGTGAAGAGTGGAACTGAATAAATGGAAATCAATGACTCAATGAGAAATCAAGTGTTAATAAAATAAAACTGAATTAATGAAAAAAATAGAAGAAAATGTAAAATGCCTCAATGGAAAAACTATATAAACTTAAAAACACTTTCTACACAAATAAAGACAGATCTACTCTTTTAGAAAAGTATCAATTGTTCATGGAGAGGCTGAGTGAATATAATAAAATTTGGTGATACTACCTAAATTAATCAACTTATTCTGTGCCATACCAATCAAACTCCCAAGAAATTACCTCACAGAGCAAGAAAACAATAACAAAATTCATCTGAAAGAACAAAAGGTCAAGAATTTCAAGAAACTTAAGGAAACAAAATGAAAATGAAGGTAGCCTCACTGTATCACAGCAGAAACTTTATTAGAAAGCTGTAGTCATCAAAACCATTTGATACTGGCTAAGAAATAGAGTAGTCAATCAGTGGAATTGATTAATTTCACAGGACAAAATAGCCAATGACTCTAATAATATAATGTTTCACAAACCCAGACACCAGCTTTTTGGATAAGAACTCACTATTTGACATAGGTTGCTGGGAAAATTGTAACTTAGTATGGCAGAAACTAGGCATTTACCCACACCTAACACCCTATACCACGATGAAATTGAAGTGGTTTCATGATCCAGACATAGTGATATTATAAGCAAATTAGAAGAACATAGGATAGTTTACCCCTCAGATCTGTGGAGAAGTAAGGAATTTGTGGTCAAAGAAGAACTTAAGTACATTATTGATTTCAAAATTAATAATTTTGAATATATTAAGTTTAAAACATTTTTGTACAAACAAAAACAATGTATTCAAAATTAGAAAGGAAGAAATAAACTGGGAAAAATTACATTCAAGGTTTCTGATAGAGGCCTCATTTCTAAAATACATAGAGAATTGAATTTCCAGATTAAGAATTCGAAACAATTTCTAGTCATATGAAAAGATTCTCTAAATCAGTATTGATAGGAGAAATGCAAATGAAGACACCTCTGAGGCACCATTATATATCTCTCATATTGGCTAAAATGATTGGAAACGATAATGGCAAATTTTGGAGAGGATTTGAGAGAATTGGGACATTAATACATTTTTGGTGGAGATGTGAACCGATTCAACTATTATGACTAGCAATTTGGAACTATGCCTAAAGCATGATCAAATTATGCATACCCTTTCATTCAGCAGTCTTTCTACAGGGTTTATATCCCAAAGAAATCATAAAGGAGGGAAATGAACCCAGATATACCAAAAAAGGTTTGTGGAAGCTCTTTTTGTAATGGCAAAAATTTGGAAATTAAGTGGATACACATCACCTCAAGAATGGCTGAACAAGTTAAGGTATGTGCATGTTATGGAATATTATTGTACTATAAAAATTATCATCAGGATCCCGAGAGGTCTGGAGAAATTTGCATGAACTGATGTTAAGTGAAAAGAGCAGAACCTGGAGATCATTATACATATCAATAGCAAAATTGTATGATAATAAATTCTGATGGACACAGCTCTCAACAACAATGAGGTGATTCAGACCATTTCCAATGTTCTTGTGATGAAAAATGGCATCTGCACCCAGAGAGAGGACAGTGGGAAGTGAATGTGAACCATAACATAATATTTTCACTCTTTTTGCTGTTGTTTGCTTGCATTTTTTCACATTTTTTCCCTTTTGAAATGATTTTCTTGTGCAGTATGATGTTTGTAGAAATATATTTAGAGGAATTCCACATGTTTAATATATATTGCATTACTTGCTGACTGCTGTAGGGGCTGGGGTAAAGAAGGGAAAAAATAGAAAAGAGGGTTTTGTAGGGGTGAATGTCAAAAATTATCCAAGTATTTATTTTGAAAATAAAAAAAAGTTTTTTAAAAATAAAAAAATGTGATTTAAACATACAACCATAGTTTATTATAGCTTTAACTTTACAGCTACATATATCTAAATTCATATCCTTTTCAAACTATGAAGGAATTTAATAAACAGTAAAATATTGTGTTGGTTATTTAAAATAATACTCTAAGCATTATTTTGGAAGTCTATGAAAAAATCACTGTACTATTTTTAAGCTATCAAAGCCTTTGAGATGATCTATGACTTTGTGTTTCTAACATCCATGGTTCTACAAAGTAAACAGCTTCTAAAAAAAGTATTTCATAGAAAAGTAGAAGAAAATAAAACTGAGTATAAATGGTTTTAAAACAGCAAGTTTCTGGCCAATAAAGCCTTAGTGCTTTAAGAACAAATAAATGTAATTAAATATCACTTTGGCAATGTTTTATGTGAATTTGGCATAAAAGTCTAACTGTAATAGTAATTGATACCAATAAAATAGGTTATTATGTTTGAATTTAAATATATTGTTAAGATTAATGATCTCAGGTTGCTACAAATACTCATTTCTTTTCCAGCTTGCCTTTTGCTTGACCCAATATTCTTTTTAAATTTTTTTAAGCTTTTTATTTGCATATCATATTCTCTCAGGGCAACAGGTGAATTTCAGGATACTAAGTAATACTCTCATGAAACTCCTGAAGCTGAGTAATTGCTTCCATTGAATTATTTAATTTTCACATTAATATGTAGAACATATCATATTTATAGAAGTAATGATTTTTTTTCCAGGAAAATTCAGAAGCATTTTATAATAATATTGATTCAGGTTAAAAGAGAAGAAAGAAAGATTTCTACATTTTTAATAAAAACAATTGAGTTCATTTCCCTGACTTAATTCTTGCAGCTATGTAACAAGAAACAAGTAACCAAGAGTTTCCATGGTGTAATATTTTATTTCTAGAGCCAAAAGATATTTCAGAAATCATCTCTTGTCTTTTGATAGATGAACTTCTAGCCTGGAGAGAAGGGATATGCTCAGATGGTTAGAGTTAAACCAAGGCTTATGGACCAATAAATACCTGCTATTTCCATTGTACTACACTTTATTGTATATTAACTACCAGCTAAAGTGTTTTTGTGAAGATTATAAGATAAAACCTTAGTATACTGTGTGAATAGGAGTTAGTATTACTTAAAGCAAGATGTGTAATTTCTTCCTGCTGTTCTTAAAGCTTGTTATTTCATCATTTAGGCATGTCCACTTCTTTGTGACTCTCTGAAGCATAGCACGCTTGTATTGTCCAAGTGATTTTTCTGGCAAAAAATAAATGATTGAATAAGGCAAAAAAGACTTTCAGTGACTTTCCCAGTGTTCCACAGATAATAGATACATAATGTAAGATTTGAACTCAGGTATTTCCTAAACCTCCTGCTTTCCTTAGTGCTTACATGTCTCTAGTTATTTATAATAATTGTTCAATCTTGAGACCATTTTCTCAATAAATATGTCAGGAAAATATAATCTGATAGTATGTTGAACTCTATAAAACTGTAATGGCCCTTCTGGATTATTATTTTGTATTTTATTTCCAAAGATTGATTAGGCTATTAATTTATTCCAGATCTACTGCAACATCCTTTCTGTTGCATTCAAGTGCTTCTTCCTCATTTCTTTCTTTCTTTCTTTTTAAATTATTTTACCCACAGGAGTATCAATTCTTCTAAGCAATATTTATACCAAGCAACTTTCAAAGATCTTAAACTTTTATTTTAGAAGTTTTCCCCACAATTGTTTCTTGAAACGAATTCTATTTGCCTCTTAGCTTCTTTCTTGCTTACATTTTGGGTGCATTTCTCAAGTTCTAAGAGAAGATGGTTGAGATATCTCACTAGTATAGTTTTGTTGTTCATTTCTCCCTATATTTTATTTAGCTTCTTTAGGAATTTGAATGCTATTCACTATGAAAAGGCCAGAGATGATTAGGAAATATGATTTTCAAACACAGAACTCAGGAGAAGCATAAGGAAGTAATCAGGGAAGGGAAATCTAAGGGGCTTAATATAGCTTATTCTGTTTACATTTCTACATGGGAATATGATACTTATAACTCATAAGTTTTTGCTTATAGTTAGGGTGTCTAGAAGGTGTATACACACACACACAAGGAGCACAGTTATAAGTTAAATATGAATGGATAATATTTGAAGGTAAATTAAAATCAAGAGATGAGAGGGGTATTCACTCAAATTTACCTTATAGCTATACTATTATAAGTGATATAATTTTTTGAAGAATTGCTAGTATCATCTTCCCAACCAGGTATGTAAGCAATTCAGCTTCATTGAATCCCTTATATTTCTTTTTTTTTCCTTTTTAGACTCCTCTTGGGTCTTCATATTGAATTTCAAATTTTTGGTTTAGTTCTGGCTTTATATGAAAGCTTGAAATTCTTTTACTTCATGGAAAGACAATTTTCCCCTTGATTTATTATGTTTAATTTTGTGAAGTAGGTGATTCTTGCTTGTAGTCCTAGCTACAAGCTAGATCCTACTTTGTCTTTTGGAATATCATGTTCAAATCCTTTGATATAACAAATCCTAATCCCTGTGTAACACTAATTGTGGCTTCCCAACATTGGAATTTTTCCTTCCTGGACACTTGCATTATTTTTACCCTTTTTTTTTCTTCATTCTTTTCTTTCTTCATTCTTCATTCAATTTGTTTAATTGGTTCTTGATGTCTCATAAAGTCATAAACTTCCCCTTAAACAAATTTGTACTTTTAAAAAAAGTTCTTTCCTACAAGTTTCAAAATAAACCAACAAAAATCATAAACGTTTCTACATATTACTGTCAAAGTTCAGCAGCAAGATAGAAAGAGAAATTCAATTTACCATATCTATAGGAAAAATAAAATATCTATGTGTCTACTTGCCAAGACAAACTCAGGAACTATATGAACACAGTTGCAAAACACTTCTCTCTCACACAACAAAGTCATATTTAAACAATGGTGAAAATTCCAATTTCTCATAGGTAGTCTGAACTAATATAAGAAAATGGCAATTTTTCCCTAAAGTGGTCTATTTGTTCAGTGCTGTACCAAACTGTCAAAATATTTTACAAAAGTAGAAAATATAACAAAATTCATCTGTAAGAAAAAAAAGGTCAATAATATCAAGGTTATTAATGAAAAAAATAAAGAAAGGTGGTTTGGGCAGTACCAAACTAAAAACTATATTGTAAAGCAGCAGTCATCAAAACAATTTGATACTGGATAAGAAATAAAACGGTGGATCAGGATAATAGATTAGATACATACAACACAATAATCAAGGCTTAGAGTAATTTAGTATTTGATAAATCCCCAAACTTCAAATTCTGGGATAAGAACTCACTATTTGACAAAAATTGCTGGGAAATCTGGAAAATAATGTCAGAAACTCAGGATAGATGAGCATTTCACACCCCATACAAAATGATAGCCAAAATAGTTACATGATTTGGACTTAAGAGTGATGTCATAAACAAATTAGGAGAACAAGAGGTAATTTACATCTCAGATTTTTAGAAAAGGGAGGAATTTATGACTAAAGAAGAATCAGAGAACATTATTAAAGTCAAATACGTAATTTTGATTACATTAAATTGAAAAGGGTTTGCATGAACAAAACCAACAGAAATAACATTAAAAGGAAAATAAAACTGAGAAAAAGTCTTTAGATACAGTGTTTCAGATAAAGCTCTCATATCTAAAAATATATGAAGAACTGTTTCAAATTTATAAGAATACAAGTCATACACCAATTAATAAATGATCAAAGGATTTGAACTATTTTCAGGTAATACAATTGAAGCCCTTTGTAGTCATATGAAAAATGCTCTAAATCATTCTTGATTACAGAAATACAAATTAAAACAACTCTGAGGTACCACCTCATACTTCTCAGATTGGCTAAAATGACAGGAAAAGATAATAAATGTTCAAGGGAATGTGGGAAAAGTGAGACACTAATACATTGTTAGTGAAGTTGTGAACTGATCCAACTATTCTGGAAAGCAATTTAACTATATCCAAAGGGCTATAAAACTCTGTATACCCTTGGATCCAGCAGTGCCAGTATTGGATCTGTAGCCCAAGGAAATCATAAAGGAGGTAAAAATACCCACATGTACAAAAATATTTGTAATAACTTTTTTGTCATAGCAAAGAATCTAGATGTATACTCAACTATGAAAAAAGATATCTAAGGTGTTACAGCAACCATTTATGCCAGCACCATGGCCTTTTTCCCTCATAATGCATTTGCCATGTTTTTATTGTTTCCCTTCATGAAGAAAGAAGGGCTAACACTAAAATTTTAATCACCTCCAATACAATATATTGACCAAATGAAAAATTTCTCATCAATAACTTATTAATTGATTTTCCTAAAGATTACCTCAGTGATAAGATAAATCAACCACAAAATCAAAATTTATTGAGTGCTATTTACCTAGCACTGCAATTAGTCAGTGAGTTACTAGAGCATTGAGAAAATTTAGTTCAATATTACCCATTTTCCCGGATAACACATAGAGAAGTAGAGCTGATACAAAGATGGGAGCAGAAAAGTTATTAAACTTTTAACTTTAGAGATGTGTGTCTTTTCACTATGTTAATAACCATTAGGTAGATGCTTATAGGAGAAGTATTACATGAATTTTGTACACAGGTGATCAGAGCTGTGTACTCTGTGTACTAAGTAATTTCTAGAATAATAATTAAGCCCTCTGCAAGTAATAAAGAAAGCTTATTATCTGTTTCAGACATTGCTTTCATCACAGATAAAGTCACATTTTAGAATCCTGGAAATAATTAAAAGGAAAACTCCGTGTGGGCAGAGGACCTTTTTGACTTAAAAATAATTCATAGAATCTACCATAGTATTCATTTATGCTGAATACAACATATGTTCTTTAAGAAATCTTTCTTTTTTGTGAGACTCAACAAGTAACAAAAATTTCCTACTGAGAACACTGGACATCAACTACATGTTCAGTTATTACTCTGAGGGCAAAATTATCCACATGAGTAAAACTTATTTAATGGCATCATCTATTTACTAGATATATTTAATCAATGATTTTTAAAATGGAATCAATATTATTGAACAAGGCTTAAAAACCTCATCCCTTCCTTGTCTTTTTTTTTTCATCTCTAAGTAATTGATTATATACAACAAAAGAGCGATTTGAATTGGGGGGTGGGGCAATATAATTCAAGGGTTTAGTAATAGTGAATTATGCATTCAATGCGAAAAGAAATGATAAAATTTACACAAAGGATAAGGTAGGAACTATTGTAATTTGAGGTTGCATAAAGTTATGTAACTTAGAAGCAGAATATTATAATGATCATCTTTACTATTAGTTTCAATGAAGTTTGAATTTAAACTGTTATTTGTATCTTTAATATAATTTGAGAACAGATCCCTCAATATTCAATTTCCTCCATTACAAATATTCTATAAACATACTACATTTTGTTTAGTTGATTTTCCATGTGTTTTATTTTGGTGACATTTGTACTACCATTGTAAAGATATCTGAGCCTATAGTAGACATATAATAATGAGATTGAAATAATAATATGATAACATGATAATAATATGATAGTGACAGTTCCAGTGAGGTGAATCCAATTACTTTCAGGTTTAACTTTTTAAAAAGTTTTTAAAAATCTTATTGTCTTCCATTTGTAACCTGTTCATATTCCAGCTTCTGAGTTCATCCTTAAATACATTTGGGATTAATTTCTTAGATATACCATTATTTCTTTTTTTAAATTTCCCCTCCATGCTCTTCCTTTTATGAAGAGAAATAATCTTTTACCATAACATCCTGCAAGATTGTACTCCAAGTTTATATTCTAAACCTGTTCTGCTCTTTGGTGAGGTATTGCCCACAATATTAGTGAAACCAAATGTTTATTAGTTAAGATCTTTGAAAAATTGTTTTGGTTTCTTAATTGTGTTACTTGATTTTCATTGGTAAAATAGATGAAATTAATCCAATATTTTGCTGGTTTTGCCATCAATACCTTAAAAAACATAAAACTAATATTTTATTTTATTTCCATCAACATTATTTATTTTTATCATTCTTTTCTTTTTAAATTTTGAGTTACAATTCTATCTTTCCTTCCCACCTCTACCCTCATCTCCCTGACTGTGAAGGCAAGAAATTATGCATATGAAACCATTCCAAATATATTTTCATATTCTGTGTCACCAAAGTGAGAAAATTATTATTAAATTTCTGCTCAGAGCTCAATTTTCTTTCTGGAGGGGGAATAGATTTCTTTTAAAAATCACAAATCTTTTGAAAATATATTGTGGTTGAAACCTCAGCAACTTGGGAGCCAAGAAGTCTCTGTAACCTCCTCTAACTTTCCTTCAAACTAATACCAGATGAAGCCTCAAGACTTGTTTTGAAGTCAAAGAATCCACAATATCTGGAGTACAACACATTTCTAGAAGAAGATACCCTGAAAGAACTTCAAAGCAGATCTGTTTCAATTGGGCAGAGGGGCAGTCTGCCAAAACCCAGATGGCAGCACAGGGAGACCAGGGCAGGGAGCTGGAGCAGGAGTTAAAGCATTGTGGCTTCCACACACCTGGGAGTATTCTGTGGACCTCTTGGGCCAATCTGTTTTTATTGTAAGCAGATAGTTTGGCAGATCCTTTTGTTGGGGGGGGTAGATTGTGAACCACTGAATCCCTGAAGAGCACTGGACATAGCTGCCATTACACAGCATTCTAAAACAATCAATCAATCAGCAGAACTGCCCAGCACCTGAAATAACTGAACCAGCAGAAATGCCTCAGGGAAAATTAAAGGTGTTCCACCTTTGCCTTGAGCAGACCTAACACCTTTTAAAAAAATGAATAAAAAACAAAAAGAGGTCTCACCCTAGACAGCTTTTTTGGAGAGAGGGAAGAACAGACTTCAAATCCTGAGTTCCCTATAGGTAAAGCAACTCCAGATAAAGCCCCAAAGAGAGACATAAGCTCGACCCCATGTCACAAGGCTTTCTTTGAAGATTGCATAAAGGACATTAAAAGAGAGTTAGAAGAAATATGGAGAAATGGAATGAGATCATTGCAAAAAAATGGAAAAAATGGAAAAAAGAATTCAATGAAGAAAAAAAAATGTAATTGACCAATTGCAAAAGGAGCTAAAAACAGTAACTGAAGGAAATGACATTAAAAATTAGAATTGAACAAATGGAAGTGAATGGCTCAACAAGACTTCAAGAATCAGTAAAACAAAAGCCAAAAAAAGAAAAAAAAAGAAGAAAATAAGAAATATCTCCTAGGAAAAACAACTGACCTGGAAAATAGATCTAGGAGAGACAACCTAAGGATTATAAAGCTTCCTGAAACCCATGATGAAAAAAAGAGAACCTAAGACATCATCTTGTAGGAAATCATAAAAGAAAACTGTCCTGATATTTTGGAATCAGAAGGAAACATAATTATTGAAACAATCTACCAATCACCTCCTGAAAGAACTCCTAAAATAAAATAAAATCCCCAAGGAATCTCCTTGCTAAATTTCAGAACTATTGTACCAAGGAAAAGATATTGCAAGCAGCCAGAAAGAAACAATTTAAATACTGAGGAGCCACAATTAGGATCACCCAGGACCTAGCAGCTTCTACCTTAAAGGATTGTTGGGCCTGGAATTTTATATTCCAACAGCAAAGGAACTGGGATTACATCCAAGAATTAACTATCCAGCTAAAATGAGCATTATATTTCAGGAAATGTGTAAAAAAGGGGTGGGACTCAAAACGGGTAAGGTTGTTTAAGAGAGGTGGTTATAAAAAGCAAAATACTAAGGAGGAGGGAAAGGGAATAGGAAAGAGAAAAGCATAACCTAAGGTATGGCAGGAAATACAGAATTAGATATTTTAATTGTGAATGTGAATGGAATGAACTCTCCCATAAAGCAAAAGCAGATAGCAGACTGGATTAAAAGCCAGAATCCAACAATATGCTGTTTACAAGAAACACATTTAAAGCATAATAATACATACATAGTGAAGGTAAAGGGCTGGAGCAGAATCTATTATGCTTGAGATTAACAACAATAAAAAAAGCAGGGGTAGCAATTCTGATCTCAGATCAAGTAAAATCAAAGATAGACCTAAGTAAAAGAGACAAGGAAGGAAACTATATCTGACTAAAGGATACCATAGATAATGAAGCAGTATCAATACTAAACACATATGCACCAAATGATATAACATGGAAATTCCCAGAGGAAAAGTTTAGAGAGATTCAAGAAGAAATAGACAGCAAAACTATAATAGTGGGGGATCTCAACTTTGCTCTCTCAGAACTAGATAAATCGAACTACAAAACAAATAAGAAAGAAGTTAAGAAAAAATCCTCAGGACCAGATGGATATACATGTGAATTCTACCAAACATTTAAAGAACAATTAACTCCAAAACTATATAAACTATTTGAAAACATAGGGAATGAAGGTGTACTACCAAACTACTGTTATGACACAGACATGGTACTGATACCTAAACCAGGTAGAACAAAAACAGAGAAAGAAAATTATAGATCAATCTCCCTAATGAATATTGATGCAAAAATCTTAAATTAAATATTAGTAAAGAGATTATATAACATCATCCCCAGGATTATACACCATAACCAAGTAGGATTTATACCAGGAATGCAGGGATGGTTCAATATTAGGAAAACTTTTAGCATAATTAATTGTGTCAATAACGAAATTAACAAAAAATATGATTCTCTCAATAGATGCAGAAAAATCATTTGATAAAATCCAAAATCCATTCCTATTAACAACACTAGAGAGTATAGGTATAAATGGGCTTTTCCTTAAAATTGTCAGTAGCATCTATATAAAACCATCAGCTAGCACCATATGTAATGGTCATAAACTGGAACCATTCCCGATAAGATCAGGGGTGAAATAAGGTTGCCCACTATCACTATTACTATTTAATATTGTATTAGAAATGCTAGCTTTGGCAATAAGACAAGAAAAAGAGATTAAACGAATTATAGCAGGTCATAAGGAAACCAAATTATCACTCTTTGCAAATGATATGATGGTGTACTTAGACAACCCTAGAGAATCAACTAAAAAACTATTAGAATTGATGCACAACTTTAGCAAAGTTGCAGAATGAAAAATAAATCCACTTAAATCATCAGCATTTTTATACATCACTAACAAAATCCAACAGCAAGAGATACAAAGAGAAATTTGATTTAAAATAGTTGTTGATAGTACAAAATAATTAGGAATATATCTGACAAAGGAAAGTCAGGATCTATGTGAGCAAAACTACAAAATGCTATCTACACAAATAAAGTGTCTAACAATTGGAAAAATATCAAGTTCTCCTGGATAGGTCAAGCAAATATAATAAAGATGACAATACTACCTAAACTAACTTTATTTAGTGCTATACCAATCAAACTCCCAAGAACCTATTTTACTTACCTGGAAAAAAATAACAACAAAATTCATGTGAAAGAATAAAAAGTCAAGAATTTGAAGGGAACTGATGAAAAAAAAAAAGGAAATGAGGGTGGCCTAGCTGTACCAGATCTAAAAATATATTATAAAGCAACAGTCATTATAACAACTTGGTACTGGCTAAGAAATAGAGCATTTGATCAGTAGAACAGGTTAGGTTCACAGGAAAAAAATCGTCAATGTTCATAGTAATCTAGTGTTTGACAAATCCAAAGACCCCAGCTTTTGGGATAAAAACTCACTATTTGACAAAACCTGCTGGGAAAATTAGAAACCAATATGGAAGAAACTAGGTATTGACCCACACCTAACACCATATATCAAGATAAGGTCAAAATGGGTTCATGATCTAGCCATAAAGAATGACCTTATAAACAAATTAGAAGAATATAGGATGGTGTACCTCTCAGATTTGTGGTGGAGGAAGGAATTTGTGACCAAAGAAGAACTAGAGATCATAATTAATCACAAAATAGAGAATTTAGACTATATCAAGTTAAAAAGTTTTTGTAGAATCAAAATGAATGCAGGCAAGATTAGAAGGGAAGCAATAAACTGGGAAATCATTTTTACATTCAAAGGTTCTAGTAAAGACCTCATCTAAAATATTTAGAGAATTTATTCAAATTTATAAGAATTCAATAAATGGTTAAATCAAAAAAATGGCCAAAAGGTATGAGCAGACAATTTTTAGATGAAGAAATTGAAAGTATTTTTAGTCATATGAAAAGGTGCTCCAAATCTCTATTGATCAGAGAAATACAAATTAAGACAAGTCTGAGATACCACTACACACCTGTCAGATTGGCTAACATGACAGGAAAAGATAATGATGGATGTTGGAGGGGCTGTGGGAAAATTGGTACACTGATACCTTGTTGGTGAAATTGTAAATGGATCCAAACATTCTGGAGAGCAATTTGGAACTTTGCTCAAAGAATTATCAAACTGTGCATACCCTTTTACCCAGCAGTGTTTCAATTGGGCTTGTATCCCAAAGAGATCTTAAAGGAGGGAAAGGGACGCACATGTGCAAAAATGTTTGTGGCAGCCCTTTTTGTAGTGGCAAGAAACTAGAAACTGAATGGATGCCCATCAATTGGAGAAGGGCTGAATAAATTATGGTCTATGAATGTTATGCAATATCATTGTTCTGTAAGAAATGACCAACAAGATGATTTCAAAGAGCCCTGGAGAGATCTACATGAACTAATACTAAATTAAATGAGCAGAATCAGGAGATCAATATACATGGCAACAAGACTATATGATGATCAAATCTAATGGACATGGTTCTCTTCAACAATGAGGTGATTCAAACCAGTTCCTATTGTTCAGTGATGAAGATAGTCATATTCATCCAAAGAGAGGTCTGTGGGAACTGATTGTGGACCACAACAGCATTTTAACCCTTTCTGTGAATATTTGCTTGCTTTTTGTTTTCCTTCTTAGTTTTTTTTTCTCTTTCTAAATATGATTTTTTTGTGTGCAGCCATCTAGGCGTGGGGGTGGGGGGAAGGAGGGGAAAAATTTGGAGCAAAAACAATTTTGCAAAGGTCAATGTAGAAAAAATACTCACATGTTCTGAAAATAAAAAGCTTTAATAAAAAGAAGAAATTATATTGGTGTCATTGTTTAAATTAGAATATACATGTATTTCCCAGCTGATCATTATTGTGACCATACTGTTACTTTATACAATGATCTCCCGAGTAGTCTCACTTTACTTTCCATCAGTTCATATAGGTCTTGTCATGTTTTTTTTGTTTTTGTTGTTGTTGTTGTTGTTTTCCTTCCTGAAATAACTCCTGTTTTATTTATTAAAGCAAAATAGTAATGTATCAAAATTTTATACCACAAACTGTTTAGTTATTCCCCAATTGATGAGGACACTTTCAATTTCCAGTTCCTTGCTATTACTAAAATACCTGCTATAAATACCTAAATAAATAGGTAATTTTTTTCCATTGATTGATCTCTTTGGGATATAGGCATAACAGTGGTAATGCAGGGTTAAGGAGTCTGCACAGTTTTATAACCCATTGTCTATTGGTGTTCAGTCTTCAGTAATGTCATACTCTGCATAAACCCTAAATTATAGACTTTAGTATCCATGGAATTTTTTTTGTCAAAGATTCTGAAGTGGTTTACATTTTTTGTCCAATTCATTAAGGCAAATAGAGAATAAAATACTTGCCAAGAGTCTCATAGTATCTTAGTGTCTAGTGCCTAATGAAAGATTTGAACTCAGGTCTTCCTGACTCCAGTGTAGCATGATATCTACTAAAGCATTTAGCTGCCTAAGAACTCTTTGGGCATAGTTAAAAATTGTTCTTCAGAATGGTTGGACCAGTTCTCAATTTGTCCAAGATTTATTACTTTCATATATCTCCTCTAGCATTTTTCATTTTGGGGTAAATGTGAGATGATTTCTCAGAGGCATTTAAATGAGCATTTCTCCAATTAATAGCTTTTCAGCACATTTTCAGCCTATATTATTTTAAATTTCTTATGAAAATTAATTAATAGTATCTGACCATTTATCAAATGGTGAATGGGTCTTATTTTTTAATGAATTTGATTCAGTTCCTTATATATTCCAGCAATAAGTCCTTCATTAGAGAAACTTGCTGTAATTTTTTTTAGTACTAGTTCATTGCCTATGGTATTTTCTAGCAAAATGTAGATTCCTTGATTATCTCTTTTAATACAGTGTTTTTTTTTGTTTGTTTTTTTTGCTTTGTCCGAGATCATGATCAGTACCTCTGCCTTTTTTATTTCCTCTGAAGCATAATATATTCTGCTACTGACTGTTCCATTTGTCCTTTCATTTCAGTGTCTTTTGTAAACAACATGTTTTGGGATTTTGTTTTCTACTCCATTGTTATTCATATTTATTTAATTTATTCACATTCAGTTATGATTACTAATTTTATATTTCCGTCCATTTTATTTATCCTTTCTTCTCTCTCTTTTTTTGATCTTGCCTATCCTCAAAAAAAAAATCTGTTCTCCTTGTGACCACTGCCTCCCTTAATCCACCTTGTCTTTTACCATGCCCTCAGTTGATATCTCTTATCTATTGCTTTGAAATTTCTCTTATGGATTAGATAGATTGCCATACATCCTTGCATGATGTGTATGTTTGTGTGTGTGTGTATCTGTGTGTGAAAGTTAGAGACAGAGAGAAAGAGAGAGACATAGCAGAGAGAGACAGAAGGAGAGAGACAGAGAGACAGAAACAGAAAGACAGACAGAGAGAGAGAGATTTTTTCCCCTCTTTGAACCAATTCTGATGAAATTGAATTTAAATTACTGCTCTTCAAACAAACTCTCCCATTTGTCCTACACTGTAAAATCTCTTACTCAAAGATCTCTTTTATATGAGGGAAATTTTCCAATTCTACCTCTCCTTTCCCCCTCTAGCATATCCTTCTTTCTCAGTTTTTTATTCTTTTTTATTATCCCAACTCAAGCCTTCTATGTAGACTTCTAACTGCCATTACAATAATAAAGTTCTTAAAAGTTACAGATATCATTTTGCCTCACATAGGAATGCAAATACCTTAAATTTATTGAATCTCTTAATAATTACTCTTTTATGTTTGCCTTATATGTTTTTTTCTTCAGCCTTATGTCTAAATTTCAAATTTTATATTCAACTCTTACCCTTTATCAGGATTGTCTAAAAGACTTCAATTTTATTACATGCTGATTTCTCCTAATGGAGGAATGTACTAATTTTGTTTGGTAGGTGATTCTTGGATGTAATGCTATTCCCTTTGCCTTATGGAACATCATTTTCCAAATCCTCCACTTTTTTGGAAGCTACTACATTTTGTGTAATAGTAATTATGACTCCCCTGTATTGAATGATTTCTTTCTGGATGTTGCAAGTGTTTTGTCTTTGACTTGGGAGCTTTGGAATTGGATTATAATATTTCTTGAAATTTTCATTTTGGGATCTTTTTCAAAAGGTGATTGGTAGATTCTTTCAATTTCTAATTTACTCTTTGGATTGAAAAAAAAGCACACATTTATACTTCAGTCTTCTCTACCCCCCCATATTAATGTTTTATAATGAACATAGTTGTTATTATTGTTGCTTGTTCAACGTTCTGGACTCTTTTTTTGACTTTGGATTTTTATATAAAAATTGGGTCTTCCTGCCTAGGAGAGGAGAAACATTATTCCTCTCTTTAGGCTTTTCCCGAACTGCTATTTTCAGACTCAGTTCTAGGGATCACCAAAGTTTTGGTACTTCCAAGGTTGTGTGATCCAGTGATATGTGTGGTCATTTCTTTCCTCCTCACTTCTCTAGTCTTTACATCAGAAATGCCCCTGCTTCCCTGTAGCCACAAATACTAATACTATTGGATGGAGATGTTACTAGGTTCTATGTTTCTCTGCAATTTCAAGAACTACTTTCTATCTTAGAATATCTGGGCCAAAATAGACTCCACCTCAGTCATATTTGTTAAAATTCAAAGGTTCCCTTACCATGGGGATATTTTATGATTGATATATACAGTTCGTAGTACATTTTTTATCCAAAAAAAATTAAGAAAACAGAAGAATGGGATAATCCCTACAAATGAGGAGTTACAATAAGTGTATCAAAAAGAGCACATAACATATATACAGCAAAACATGGGGTTAAAATCAAATATCTTTATGCACATATGGATGTGCATATTTATTCTTACCTAAACATAAATATATGTATACATGTATATGTACACATAAATATATAAGTATTATGAGGAAGTTGGGAAGAGAAAATAATTTTTGAAGGAAAAATGAATAAGAAAAGGTAAAAAAAAGTTTCACAATGGACATTCTGACTGAGCTTCATCTTAACAGAAACAATTGACTCTCAAAGTCTGAAAACAAAATGATAATTTTTCAACCATGGATGATAATTTTTCAACCAAAGACACAAAGATAGTAGATGAAGTGTTATGAGTTCAAGAAGAGAGCAAAGGTCATTTTGGAGGGGTAAAAGAGTATGAAAAAAGTGTAGAAAGCACCTCTCTTTTAGAGTGATTATTATGAACTAATTTCATGCTAATTATTCAGTCTCTTTTTAGTTTTCAGGATAAAGCCATTATATATAGTTATATATTTTCTGCTGCTTTTATTCATTTTGTATCAGCTCATAAAATCACCTCTATTCTCATCACTTTATATACATATAGCACAATTTGTTCAACAATTCTTAAACTAATGGATTTTTCCTTTCTTATTTATTCCTTGGTCCAATAAAAATTGCTGCCACATAAATAAATGAATGTATGCCTTGCTTCTCTTTATTTGATTTCTTTTGGGGCAAAAGTCCTGTTATTTTATCTTGTGTTAAAAGGTGTTCACCATTTATTGATCTTTGGAATATATTCTTTTTTTTTTGCAGAATTTTTGCTCAATTTTCACAATCCTATCAACATTATATTAGTGTGTTTGTCATTCTACATACTTTTCAAAAATGTTGATTTCTTTTTTTTGTCACCTTTGCCCATATGATGCAAAGTGAAAACTCAGTTCTATTAATTTGCATTTCTTTTTTCATTAATAATTTAATCATTCATTTTGTTTATTTATTGATATTTTGGATTTACTGCTTTACTAAGGGAATATTTATATCTTTTAATGATGTATATATTGGAGAATGTTTCTTTTTCATTTGCATATTACTTAAAAACAATATGCCTTGGTACATATTTGATGCATCCATTTGGATCTTTTTTTATGATAAATTATGTGAAGTATTGGTCTAATTGAATACTGAATGAATACTGTGGTGATATATTCATTTGTTTTTGGGTCTTGGATACCTAATCTGTTTCATTGATCAAGTATCCTATTTTTAAACACTATTACATATTTTAAACTTTTAAAAATTTGATTTCATTAAATATTTTCCAACTTTCCAATTTTCCAATGTTTATACAATTTTAACAATAATTTTGAGTTCCAAATTATCTCCCTCCTTCTAACACCTTCCACTCCCTAAGAGAGAAATCATTTTCATAAGTTACACATATGAAATTATAATTCTATATTCATATTGCAAATAAAACACAGACAAAATAAAACATTAAAAGGAAACAAATAGAAAACAAAAGTATATTTCAATCTGCTTTGAGTTCATCAGTTTTCTTTCTGAAGGTGGATAACATCATTATGACTCTTTTGTAATTGATCCAGATCACTATATCAAATAAAGTATTATGTCTTTCATGGTTGATCATACTTAAAATACTACTGTCACTGTATACAATGTTCTCCTGGTTATGCTCACTTAACTTTGTGTCAGTGCATATAAGTGTTACTAGTTATATTTTTGTCTGAAATCATTTTGCTGATCATTTTTATTTTTTCATTTTTTTTCAAAATCAAATGAAAGTTTTATTGCAAATTGAACAGAAAGTAATCTTACATCTTTTATTTTAATGACGAGATTAAATGGAGCATTGGAAAATGTTCAATGGGAATTATTAAGAGTGTTACTTTATGCTAATTCTTAAGTTATTTTTCAGAGATTCATACTCTTTTTATTTTCCATTTTAAAAATAATTGATATATTCTTTTTGACAACTGAGAAAATTATTTATTTATTTTTTATTTGCAAAACATATGTGTGGGTAATTCTTCAACATTAACCCTTACAAAACTTTCTGTTACAAATTTTCCCCCTTACTCCCTACCCTTCCCCTAGATGGCAGGATATCCACTACATGTTAATTATGTTAAAATACTTGACAAATCGAATATATGTATACATATTTCCACACTTATCATTGTTGTGCAAGAAAAATCGTATCTACAAGAAAGAAAAATCAGATAAGGGAAACACAATGCAAGCAAGCATCATTCGAGAGCATGAAAATGTTATGTTGTGGTCCACATTTCACATCCCTGTATCTGGGTGTATATGGCTTTCTTCAGTGAACAATTGGAAGTAGTTTGAAACATTTCATTGTTGAAGAGAGCCATGTACATCAGAATTGATCGTCATAAGATATTGTTGTTGCCATATATAATGATCTCCTGGTTCTGCTCATTTCACTCAGCATCAGTTCATGAAAGTCTCTCTTGCTGATGATTTTTAAAAGTATAGTGTTATATCGCAATTCTATACCACAATTCTCCTCAGAATGACCATCTCTTTGATATCCAATGCTTTGTTAATCAATCATTTTTCAGTCATGTCTGACTCTTTGTGAACTTGTTGGAGATTTTCTTGGCAAAAATATTGGGATGGTTTGCTATTCCCTTCTCCATTTCATTTTACAGATTAGGAACTGAGGCAAAAAGAGTAAGTGATTTGTTCATATTTATACATGTAATAAGTTTCTAAAGCCATATTTGAATTCAGAATTTCCTAACTCTATATTCATTCTATTCACTATATTACCTAGCTTCTCTAAAAAATTGTTGTTATTTCTAAATCTTTTTACCTTAATTTAAGGTTTTCTTGGCAAAATAATCTACTTGTTTGTCATTTCCTTCTCCAGCTCATTTTATACTTCAGAAAACCGAGGCAAATGGGGTTAAATGACTTGCTAAGGATGACACCTAGTAAATTTCTAAAAGTGGATTTGAACACAGGTCCTCCTAATTACAGACCAGTTACTCAAGTGTGCTACCTATATAGCCGCTCCTTCAATTCTATTCTCTTCTCTTTGATCTCTTTGTGATAAAAATATAATAGTGTTATGGCTAGGTCAAAGACTATAAATAATTTTATAGCTCTTTAGGTAAATTTTCAAATTTTTGTCCAGAATGATGGAATTGTCACACTTCATAGAAAATGGATATGTCCTATTTTTTTTTTCAATGTGGGCCCCCCCACAGCTCCGGGTGATGTCAGCCCATTTGCTCAAGTGTGGTAACTATATCACAGATATTTTCATTTGCTTTTTTTTTTTCTAATAAATAGCAATTTAAGACATTTTATGTCACTATTGCTAGGTTTGGGTTCTCCTGAAAACTCTTATCCATTTCCTTTATTCATTTAGCTGGAAGATGACTTTTTTTTAAAATAAATTTGTCTTAATTTTCTATATATTTGAGATATGAAGTCTATGAGAACTTTACTGTAAAAATTTTACCGTTTCCTATTTTCCTTCTAATTTTGCCTGCATTTGTTTTGTTTATGCAAATTAAATTAAATTAATATAGCTAAAAGTATCTACTTTACTTCTTTTATCTTTTTTTCTATTATTTGGGCAAATGCTTCTTTTAAGTGATAGGTACATTTTCCCTGCTCCTCTGGTTTACTTATTATATCACTCTTTATGTCTAAATTATTTATTCATTTTGACTTTTGACATGGTTGGAGTTATTGATATATGCTTAGTTTTTGTGAAACTGCTTTCCCATTTCCTCCCTTTTTTTCACTCAAATTTTGAATCCTTACCCCAAAAATTTGCATCCACACCAGATTATTATGCTCACTTAGTATTTTGTATTGTAGGTCTAATTTATTCTACTCATAAAACATTCTATTTTTAAAATCTGATGATTGTTTAATTGATTGCTATGTTGTAATAAAAATTGAAATCTAAAACTGCTAAGCTTCTTTCCTTCATTCTTTTTTTCATTGATATCCTTTATGTATTTGGCCTTTTTATTTCCATGCATTTTTTTTATTTTTTTAGCTCTTTAAAAATGTAGTTTTATTGGTATGTAACAGAATAAGTAAATTAACTCATAAGATTGTCGTTTTTGCTATATTGGCTTGATCTACCCAGAAGTAATGAATAATTTTCCAATTGATCGGAGTTGTCTTTGTGTGAAAATTGTGTTGTGATAATGTTCAAATGTTCCTTGACTTAATATGAGCAAGTAAATTTACAATTTATATTGTCAGCAGTTGTTTTAAATGGAAATTTTCTTTCCACTTCTTTTTGCTGGTTGTTGTTGGTTGTTTATAGAATCCTGATGATATAAATCAGTTTATTTCATATTCTGCAATATTTCTAAATGAATTTGTTATTCACTTAACTAGTTTTTCCAGTTATTCTTTTAATTTAGCATCATATTATGTGTAATAGATCCTAATTTGCAAAATACAAATACATTTTGCAGATTATTACTTTGTAGTATAACTTTAAAACTTTTATTTTAATTTTGATTTTCCATCACTTCACTTAAATTCCCTGAGATTTTGTTACTCCTTTTTGTTTTTGTTACCTGTGGTAATTTTTCTAAAATAATCTATCAAAACATTGTATGATACTTAATGGAGATATCCATTCTTTCTAATTTACTTAAATTGGTATGACGACCATAGGGAATATGTATGAATTTATTTATACCTATATTTGTTTTCATTCAGCGTTTTTGTTTTTGTTTTGTATTCAAATAAATTAAGAAGATATCTCTTCTGGGAATGTCTCCCTCTATATTTTTTTTTAATTTCAAAATGGATTTTTCAATCTTTTCTGTATTTTGTTGGCAATATACCAAAAATTTGATGTTTTTATGGATTTACTTCAGCTATTATTGTATTTTTGAAATTTTTTAGTTTGTTTATGTTGATTTTCCATTTTTAAGTGAGAAATTACTTCATCAAAAAAATTGAGCATTTCTGTTTTCTCCTTGCCTTAATCTTAATGGAAAGGTTTCCACATGTAAAACATGACAGAAATAGGTTTTCTATATAAAGGAGTGATCTAAATATTTCTTGGATTTTTAATATTTGTAATATGTTTTACTTCAATATAAACATTTGAAATTGATTTTTCAAATGAGCTTTTTTTTGCAAATGTTTAATAGTATTGTCATAAAATATCAATGTGTTGCATTGAATAATAATGAAGAATTAAGTTAAGGAAATAGGGGTTCTTTTTTTTTTAAAAGAAAATTTAATGGCTGTCTGGTGATTTTTAAAGCTCTATTATCTAGAGGGGAAAAATATTATATATTTCATTCTTGACCTGAGAAACATGTAAATGGTTGCAGAAAGATTTTGCATCAATAAAAGACAAAAATAAACACATGTACTAACATTTATAGAGATTGACAAATATAATGCATTATCTCTGAAATGATGGATTTTCCATCAATTCAAGTTTTAAATAGTAGCTGAAATATAATTTGTTCAAAAAAAAAAGTTCATTGCTTGCTATTCCTATTTTCCTTGGACTAAATAATTGCCAAGGTTCTTTCTAAATTTCAGATATTAAAATTTTCTACTTTCCAAAGCTAAGCTTGTACTTGAAAATAGTAAGCACTTGAAAAAATAACATCAAAAATTTCAAAAACAACAATACATTGAGAGCAACAGAATGTAGTGGATGGAGTCAATAGTATTGGAAAGATGTATGTTCAAATACTGTCTGACTGTCTGTTTTTGTCTCTCTATGTATCTCTCTTCTCTCTTATGTTATATATAAATATACATAAAAGTACATATATTCTGTCATTAATTGCTACTATTACTACTACTACTAGCATATGTACTATATAAAACTCTTCTCAGTATTTCCCACAGGATACTATAATTAGGCATTAATTTATAATTGTCAAAGTATTTTTCTTTACAATATTTTATTTACCACACAGCATACAATGTGCCATTCATTACTGAAGTAATACTAGAACTTTATTTTCTATACTTCTAATCAAGGTTCCTTTTCTAACCCAATAAATTGAGACTCTAAATATTTCAATATATCAGCATCTATTATATTATCATTAAATATAAAGTATCGGAGAATTGTACAGAATATATTTTAAAAGATATGGAAAATGAAATGCTAAAATACATATCTGATCATAAACAAAATAATATTAAAAATATACATCATCCTACCTTATGAATTTAATAAAAATCAATTTTAAAAAATAATGAAAGTAGAGCATCCAAAAAACCCTCCTTAAATTTTGAATGCTATGTATTCCATATCTTATTTATCTTTACTAATAAGTGTCATTTTGCAATACTTTCTAACACTGGGTTAACTTGATGTTTTCCTGACAAATTAAATTATCATTTGCACTTCCTTAGAATGATAAAGCAAACAAATTTTGGTGCATTTTTTAACATGAGAAAAAATCATGGCAGTTAATCTATACAAAAAATAAGAATACTGAATTTTTCTTTAATGTAATAACTGACTATTTGATTAAAGAAACATAAAATGACTTTTTATTCAAGATGCATTATTTTCTATACTTACCTTTTGCAAGAGGGAGGAGGGGAGTTTGGAGGAATGCAAAATATATCATCCACTAAAAATTTATTCCAGGGCTTTCTTGCTATTTCAAAGGAAGTTTTGGTTCTTAAAAAAAAATCAGATGAGTATACATGTGGGTGTTCCTATTAATCTGAAAAGGCTTTAACTATAGGCCTGGCCATAACAGGACAATATTAGGAAAAATCATATACCACCAGGAGATGAGTTCAGATGATGGGGTAGGCTAGCAAATCATAAATATTCTCTACCATTTTGAAGATTATCTATGATAAATCCTGGTGTTCTTAAATTATCTATCTGGGATGACCCTTGAACACTGTGAATAGAATGCTTTCCTTCATCAGCTGTACCTCTTTGAAATTTCTGCTTTCTTTCAAGAATTGGTATAAACAAATCCTGATGTAAGATATGCTCCAATATTATCTCATATATCATGGCTATTTTATATGTCTCATTTTATTATGTGTATTGTTTTACATATTCCCTTGAGGGGAAGCTCTATTTTACATTTGTTTTCATATTTATATTAATCATCATAGCATCGATTTCTTAAGTGATTGGTGCAAATAATGTCCACACCAATGAATCCATGAATATTAAAATATTGAAGAGTTCTCTCTAGATATGGAACAATGAAAGTAAAGTACATTATTAGCACCATTCCATGAATGTTCTAGAGCAGATATGTAGTGGAAGCTGCTCACTTCAAGCAAAATATTATCCCCCTCCAAAAAAGAAAAGAAAAGAAAAGAAAAAAGGCATAGAGGTAATATAAGATTCTGCAAACAAATTCAGATTACTATTCAAAGTCTTTAGATCTTTATAAAGTGGGAGATATAACAGCTCTGTCTTTGCTCAATTGCACCCATTACTTGAGATAACCCCAGCACAAATATTTTAATGGATTTTAGAAATGAAAGTTGTCTCAAATTAGCTTAACGTATAAAAACAAAAGTAATGCAGGGTTTTTTTTTTGTAAATTTGAATTACAATTGAATTGATGGATGATTATATTTATTTTTGCTAATACAACTGATGGTTGTAGGATTTTTTTCAAATTCTTAGTTTTTTTTTTATCCTACAGTCATTTAATCTCTTAGCAATAAATATACATTAAAACTAAAAATTTTGCTAAGTAAATCATTCTACAAAGGATAATTCATAGAAAAACATTCTAGAAATAAATTGGGCAAATGAAGTACTCAGGAAACATTTCCCCACTTAGATCATTTGGGCACTAGTTGGGGGTTGAAAATAACAAAATCCTAATTAGTAGCTTACTGGCACCAAAGAGAGATTGCCTAGTATAAATCCCCAACATTATTATTGCACAGTATCAGGTTACTAAGTCATAAAACCTATAGCAGTTTTAATCAAAGAATTTCTATTAAAAAAGTATCAAAACGTGGCAGTGATAATCAATACAAAATGCAGAATAATTTACAGTTAATTACCTATTAAGTGTGATTAAGAAAGCATTGCTTTTAATGAGATGTCCTCTAAATTTTGTTTTGAATTTTACAAAGGTAAAGCACAGATATGGTGGAATTTTGTTAGGCTTGTTAAAATTTATTTAACTATCAATGTCAAAATGCTTACTTTAAATTTACTTATTCATTTGGCTGTGGGAAACTATCATGAATAATAACTATGATGACATTTTCTATTTGTTTTCTTTTTTTAAAAAATATTATTACTTTTGTTTTTATTTTGCTTAAATTATTTGATTTCCTCCTCCAGAAAATCAATGTTTTGCAATTACTTCCATTTTTCTAAGTTAGTATATCAAAAATAGCATTGTCCAATCGTAAGAATAATTGGCTATATTTCTGATTTGTGCTATTCATTCTTAAGCTAGCCTTCATTTCCAAATTAGGATTTTATGTTTGGGCTATACTCTGTGAACCATTAGGGACTTTTAGGTTTTAGATTTATTTTTGGTAATATGTTTTTACTTTTAAAATACATACAAAGATAATTTTCAACATTAACCTTCCAAAACTTTTTGCTTCAAAAAAATGTTTCCCTCCCTTCCCTGACCCAGGCAGCAAGTGATCCAAAATAGGTTAAACAAGTGCAATTCTTCTAAATATATTTCCACATTTATCATGCTACACAAGAAAAATCAAATACAAAAAACAAAAAAGGGGGGAAAGGGGAAAAATAAGCAAACAACAAAAAAGTGAAAATATTATATTGTCATCCATATTCAGTTCCTACAGCTCTCTTTCTGGGTGCAGAAAGCTCTCTACATCATAAGTGTGATGGAATTGTTATAAATCATCTTATTGTTAAAAAGAACTAAGTCCATCACAATTAATCATAATATAATCTTGCTATTACTGTGTACAATATTATCTTAGTTGGACACATTATTTTTAGCATCAGTTCACACAGTCTGTCAAAGCCTTTCTGGCTTTTATCTGCTGATCATTTGATATAGAACAATAATATTTCATAATATACATATACCCAAACTTATTGACCCATTCTTCAACACATGTATATCCACTCACCTTCTAGTTCCTTGTGAATATAAAAAGGTGTACTACAAACATTTTTGCTCATGTGCTTCCTTTACCCTATTGTGTGAACTCTTTGGGACACAGGCTCAGTGACACACTGCTGGGTGAAAGATTATGCACAGTTTGATAGCCCTTTGTGTATAATTCCAAATCGGTCTCCAGAATGGTTGGATCAGTTTACAACTATACCAACAATTTATTAGTGTCCCAATTTTCCCAATTCTGCTTCAACATTTATCATTGCCTTTTCCTGTCATTTCAGCCAATCTGACAGGTGTGTAGTGGTATCTCAGAGTTGTCTTAATTTCCATTTCTCTAATTAATAGTGATTTAGAGTATTTTTTCCACATGGCCAGATATTGTTTTAATATTTTGTCTGAAAATTATCTGTTCATATCTTTTGACCACTTATCATTTGGAGAATGACTTGCATTCTTATAAATTAGAAACAGTTCTCTATGTGTTTTAGCAATAAGGCCTTTATAGGAGCCCTTGCATGTAAAATTTCTCCCCAGTTTTTGCTTCCTCTTAAACCCTTTCTGAATTGGTTTTGTTTGTATAAAACCTTTTTAATTTAATATAATCAGAATCATCATATATTCCTTCCTTCTCCACAGAAGGAAGACTACCCTTGTTCTCTAAATTTGCTTATAGTATCACCTTTTAAGTCCAAATCATGAATGCATTTCAGTCTTATCTTGGCATAGGGTATTAAATGTTAGTGACTACCTAATTTCTGCTGTATCGTTTTTCAGTTGTCCCAGCAATTTTGCCAAGTAGTGAGTTCTTATCCCAGAAGCTGGAGTCTTTGTGTTTCTCAAGCACTAGATTTGTATTGTCATTGATTGTTGTGTCTTCTCATGAACCTAATCTATTCCACTGATTAACTACTTTATTTCTTAGACAATACCAAATGTGGTTTTTTAAATCATTTTTATTTTCTTATATATTTTCTTGTATGTTACTGTTTAATTCTTCTTGCAGCTCTCTTAATTTTTCCTCTAAGAATTTGGATGCTATACTGCTTGGTGCATATATATTTAGTATTTATATTACTTCCTTATCTATACTACTATTAAGGAGGATATATTTTCTGTTATTATTTGTTTTAATTAGATCCGTATTTGCTTTTGCTTGAGCTGATATGAAGATTGCTGCCCCTGCTTCTTTTTAACCTCAGCTGAAGCATACTAGATTCTGTTCCAGCCTTTGACCTTTACAGTAAATGAATAACATTTCTTTAAATGAGTTTCTTGTGGGGGCGGAGCCAAGATGGCGAACTGCGGACAGCTTTCTCTGTGAACTCCCCGGACATTCCCTCAAACCCAGACAAAGTAAGCCTTCCAACTGGTTTCTAAGTGAGAGCACCTCCAAGCATTCGGACTACAACGCACTTCTATCAAAGATCTACTGTGAAAGAACTCCAGAGAAGGTTAGCCTCAGGGGAAATCGGCCACTGGTCGCAATCAGACTCCAGACGGGGCGGAAGTCAGGGCTGCAATAGAGGGGCGGATTTTGGGCACCCAGGAAGCCCCTGGGAGACGCCTGGGCCACTTTGCTCTGCTTGCGGGCAGGTGCTTTGGCAGATCTGCCTTTGGAAAAGGGTGGATCGAGACCAGCTGAAAACGTGGTCCTAGTGCGAATCTAGCCCGACCACCCTCAGACTGGAAGTCAACTCGGCAAACTGCCCCAGGGCAAATACAAATCGTTGCAGTTTTCTCTGGTTTTGACCAATATCCCAACTTTAAATCATGAGCAAGAAGCAGAAGAGAGCTCTCACCATAGAAAGCTTTTACGGAGAAAAAATAGAACAGTCCCCAGATCCTGACATTATGAAAAGAATCCCACATGAAGCCACAAAGGCAGACTTAAGTTGGTCTCCCTTTCAGAAGGCTTACCTGGATGATTGCATTAAGAATCTCAAAAGAGAGCTAGAAGAAGAATGGGGAAATAAATTGAGATCAGGGCAACAGAAATATCAAAAACTGGAAAATAGGACTGGTGAATTGGAAAAAGAAAACAGTTCACTGAAAAACAAAATTGGTGAATTGGAAAAAATCACCAATTCACTGGAAAATAAAAATGGTGAACTGAAAAACAAAATTGGTGAATTGGAAAAAATCACCAATTCACTGGAAAATAAAAATGGTGAACTGAAAATCAAAATTGGTGAATTGGAAAAAGACAACAATTCACTGAAAAACAAAATTGGTGAATTGGAAAAAGACAACAACTCACTGAAAAATAAAACTGGCAAAATGGAAAAAGAATGCATTGAATCAAGAAATTCAATTGGCCAGCTACAAAAGGAGCTAAAAAAGATAACTGAAGGAAATAATACTTTAAAAATTAAAATTGAACAAATAGAAGTAAATGACACAAAAAGACTTCAAGAATCAGTTAAACAAAAACAAAAAAATGAAAAAATAGAAGAAAATATGAAATATCTCCTAGGAAAAACAACTGACTTGGAAAACAGATCCAGGAGAGACAATTTAAGGATTATCGGACTCCCTGAAAGCCACGATGAAAAAAAGAACCTGGATGCTATCTTCCAGGAAATCATGAAAGAGAATTGCCCTGATGTTTTAGAATAAGAAGGCAAAATTGGCATTGAAAGAATTCACCGATCACCTCCAGAAAGAGACCCCAAAATTAATACCCCAAGGAATATCGTGGCCAAATTTCAGGACTGTCGCACCAAGGAAAAGATATTGCAAGCAGCTAGAAAGAAACAGTTCAAATACCGAGGAACTGTCATTAGAATTACACAGGATCTGTCAGCTTCCACATTGAAGGACTGAAGGACCTGGAACCAGATATTCCGAAAGGCAAAAGAACTTGGATTACAGCCAAGAATAAGTTATCCAGCTAGAATGAGCATCATCTTCCAGGGAAGAAGATGGTCATTCAATGATACAGGAGAATTTCACCTATTTCCAATGAAAAGACCTGATCTGAACAAAAAATTTGACCTCCGAATAGAGAACTCAAGAGAAACATAAAAAGGTAAAAAGGAAAGCTCTTGAGAACTATATTCCTACTATAGGTATCCTTTAAAGAATGGCACTATAATTTGATTTTTCTTTGATAATAATGAAAAAGAAAATAGGGGTGGAAGGGATACCATACTGAAAAAGAAAAAGG
>JAJPUD010017848.1:9362-30215 GCA_023553655.1 Myrmecobius fasciatus
AAAAAAAAAAAAAAAAAAAAAAGAAATGATCAGCAGGCTGATTTCAGAAAGGCCTGGAAAGACCGACGAGAACTGATGCTGAGTGAAGTGAGCAGAACCAAGAGAACATTGTACACGGCAACAACAAGATTACTCAATGATCAACAGTGATGGACCTGGCTCTTTTTAACAATGAGGTGATTCAAGGCAGGTCCAATAGACTGGGATGGAAAGAGCCATCCGCAGCCAGAGAGAGAACAATGGGACTGAGTGTGGATCAAAGTGTGGTGTTTTCACTTTTTGTTTGTTTGCTTTTTTTCCTTCTGGCTTTTTCCCTTTTGGTATGATTTTTCTTGCATAACATTACAAATATGGATTGCTTGCCTCTAGCGGAGGGGGTGGGATGAAGGAGGGGAAAATTTGGAACACAAGGCTAGGCAAAGGTTAATGTTGAAAAATTATCCGTGCATATGTTTTGAAAATAAAAACTTTAATAAAAAAAGAAATGTGTTTAGAAAAATTACACTTGGTTAACCTAGATTGGATTGGGAGGGAGTTGGGGAAGAAAATTTGGAACACAAATTTTTGTAAAGGTGAATGTCGAAAACTATTTCTGCCTGTATTTGGAAAAATAAAATACTACTACTGCTGCTACTACTACTACTACTACTATTACTACTACTACTACTACTACTACTACTACTACTCCTACTACTACTCCTACTGCTACTCCTACTGCTACTACTACTATTTCTACTACTACTACTGCTACTGCTACTACTACTACTACTACTATTTCTACTACTGCTACTGCTACTGCTACTACTACTACTACTAATAATAAGTCTTATTTTGACCTTAACAAACACCAAGTCAAACAAGCACTTCTCTATATAAAGTATAAAAGCCCGTCAGATGTGCAGGAAATGGCAAATCTCGCCTAATGGCACCGGGCTTTCCTTGTTCTGTAGATGATAACTCCAACACGCAGCTTTCAAAGCAAGGTGGGGCCTTTAGGCCAGAGCCCTTTACAAGGGACTTGTAGCTGTAGCCCAGCTGCCAGCTGGAACGATGGCGGCAAGTCCTATTCGTGCTTCGGGACTCAGTTTCCTTCTCTGAAAAGTAAGATTTACAGTCTCCAAGCCCCTCTGGTTCTATGAGTTTGGGCAACATTTGGCTCAGACTGGGCTGTGTCACGGGATGACCTGGAAGTGGCGGTGGAATCCTAGGGTCATTTTGGGCAGACCTTCCTTAGTCCATCACCTGGGGGAGATGTCTGGGCTCCAACAAGCTGAAAAGACCTGCTCCCACACCCCTGACTGTCAGCACCACGGCCAGAGACAGCAGCAGAAGCTATGGGAAAGCTCTGAAGGGCGGCTTTGTGACCCCACGTGGTGGGCAAGGGCAGTCTGTAGTTAGAAGGGGTAAGGAGGACAGAAGCCCACTTTCTGGTGCTTGGGAAGGTCAGAATGGCCACAGCTTTGCCCTGGTAAAATGTAAGCTGCCGGAAGGCAGATGCCCTGTACCCAAGCAGGAGCTCAAAGAACAGGAGCCGGGAGAAGTGAGTGGAGCTTGGAGGTCACTGTGTGTGCTTGGAGAGAGCGATTCTAATCTGGGTAAGCTTCTGGGGACAAGAAGCACGTATGGCAGCATGGTGGGCGATCTCCAGAAGCCTTCCCTCTTGGAGGTGAGTCACTCATTGAGTCACTCAGCAAGCACGGACTAAGCACCTACTTTGTATTGCTTTGTGTTCCTTCTCTTGGTACATCCTGTACGATGTCTCTCCTGTTAGACTGTAAGCTCTCCAGGGGCAGGAGCTGGTCTGTTCTTTGTCTCCAGTGCTAGCACGCGGCTGGCGTGAGAGAAGTGCTAGTAAATGTTAGCCAGCAGTAGCAGTAGTAAGTGGCGGTGGTGATAGAACGGGTAGTAAGTATTGTAATGGAAGGAAGAGAAGGAGGGGGAGGAGAAAGAGGAGGAGGAGAAGGGGGGGGAGGAGGGGATGGTATTGTTGTAGTAGTAGTAGCAGAAGTAGAGAGTATTAGTAGTAGTAGTAGCTAGTGTAAAAAGAGTAGCGTAATAGTAACAGTAGTAGTAGGTGATGGGTAGTGATGGCAGTAGTGGTGGAGGTAGGTATTGTTGGAGGAGGAAGAGGAAGAGAAGGAGATGATACTGGTGTAGTAGTAGTAATAGCAGTAGCTGTAATAGGAGGTGTGTTACAGTAATATTAGTAGTAAGTGGTAGTAGTAGGAGTAATAGTAATGAGTGGTAATGGTGGTGGTGATAGTAGTAGTAAGAGCAGGGATAGAATACTAATAGTAGTAGCAGAAGTACTAGCACGTGTTAGGGGTACTAGTACTAGTAGCCAGTGCAAAAGGAGGTGATGCAAGAGTAAAAGTAGCAGGTGATGGGTAGTAGTGGTAGTAGTAGTAATGAGGAGGATGAGGAGGAGATGGTGCTGGTGGTAGTGGTGGTAATGAGCGGTGATGGTGGTAGTGATGGTGGTTGTAGTAGATGTAGGCAGTGGTAATGGCAATAGCAGTAGTAGTGGTGCTGGTAATAGTAGGAATAGTAGTAGTAATGGTCATGGTAGTAATACTAGTAGTAATGGGGGGTTAGTAGTAGTAGGTGATATAATCATAATAGTAGTAGTACTAGTAGTGGTAGTAGTTAGCAGCAGTAGTAGTAGTAGTAGTAATAGTGGTAGAAGTAGTAGTAGTGGTAGAAGTAGTAATGGTAATAGTAGTAGTAATAGTAATAGTGGTAGTAGTAATAGTGGTAGAAGTAGTAATGGTAGTAGTAGTAATAGTAGTAATTGTGGTAGAAGTAGTAATAGTAGTAGTAATGCTGGTAGAAGTAGTAGTGGTAGAAGTAGTAGTAGTGCTAGTAGTAGTAGTAGTAGTAATAGTAGTAGTAATTAGTAGTAGTAGTAGCAGCAGCAGCAGCAGTAGCAGTAATTAGTAGTAGTAGTAGGTGGTGGTGCTGCCTAATAAGTTCTTGACTGATTTCTCTGGACAAGACTGAGCACTGAGGACAATAAAGACTGAAAAAGGCCCTGCCCTCAGGGAGCTCACATTCTACCAGAGGAAACGACATGAAGAGCACCCACAGGCTCCACAGGTGAACCTCCCCCGCTGAGCACCCACGGGAGGGCCCCCAGAAGGCTCGTCCAGCTCTGGTGTTTCCCTCCCCCGGACACAGATCCCAGAGTCACAGACAAGAGAACGGGCTGAATTTTTGCAGCTGAATTGGTCCAAACCCCTTCTCTGGCAGCCGAGGGGCCTTAGGTTCGTGCCCAAGATTGCCCAGACAGTGAGGGGCAGAGCTGAGACTTCAGCAGGCCGAGCCCGTCTGGGTGCTGTGTCCTACTCCCTCCCTGGGGCCTGGGCAGACGCGGCCTTCCTGGGGCAACTCTCAGGGCCTCGGCCCCCCCTCCCAGCCATCCTGGGCTGCAGACATAACACTGACCAGCTGGAGCCATACGGATGCTGGCTCCAGCTCTCCGGGCCCTGCCCCTCGGCCCGCCTGCTTGCCCCCCAACCTTATTTATCTTCCCTTTCACCAGAGACAAAGCCAAGGCCCAGTTCCCCTCCGCTTCCCAAGCCCCGCGGCCTCTGCCCTTCAGAATCCTTTCAAAGCCGTGTCTCATTCAGTTTCCTGTGCCGCCCGGCAGGGCGTCCAAAGGCCCATCTCCCGCTGGCGAAGAGGAGGGGGTGAGGGGCTCCTTTCTAGTCCTCCCTAATCCATTCCAGCTTCTTCGGGCCAGGCAGAGAGCGCCCCACTTGGAGCTTTGCGGGGAAGAGGACAGGGGGACCTCTGGAGTGAGGGTCAAGCAGAACTGCCCTGTGGAAGGGGCGGGGGGATGGCTGTTTTGAACCTGTCAGCTTAATTTATCATAAAGCCATTAGCACTGGGGGGAGAACAGGCCTATGAAGCGCACAGGGCCATAAAGGCAGGCTTTGTCTGATGCTCCCGGGCCGACGGGGGTGGGTGGGGGGACCCGAGAGACTGTCGGAGGAGAGTCTGGGGGAGGGGAGCCGGCCCCTGCATCCCCCACTGTCGGGCCTCTTGAGCCACACCAGAGTGGGAATCTCTCCTGATCCTAAGATCCTGGCTCTGGGCCATCCTCAGCACGCTGATGAGGAAGCAGAGAAAGAGACCCAGGCGTGGGGAAAGTCTCACCGCCCAGTGATCCCTGCTCTTCCCGGGATCAAAGCCAGGCAGCCATTCGTGCCCACTTTACAGCTGAGGAAACTGAGATGGATGTCCACGAATGTCTCACAGTCCCCATTCTAGAGGCAGCCCAGGCTCCGGGGCAGTCCTACCTCAGCTTCACACTGACACATCCGGGCCCTAGAGTGTGGCCATTCCATCATCATCATCATTATTATCATCATCATTATTATTATTATTATTATTCACAGCCTTCTTCCAGAACAAAGACCAAACGACAATCATTGTCTAGTAGGAGCTGCCCCACTGGGGACCCAACCGGCCAGTCCCCCTGGGCCAGTGCAGCTCCTTCCTGCTCCTTCCCTTCCCTCGTCCACTGGGGGGATCACACCCTTACCTGTGGCCGCTCTGTCCGAGGGAATGGAAATTTTCATCTCTGAAAGCTCAAAAGATGGATTTCTTTTTAAAGACCACGCCCTAAACCCAAACCACCACTTCTCACTGACTGGCCAACAGTAGGTCTCAGCCCAAACATCCCTTGGCCACCCTTTTGGGCCCTGGTGGTTCAGAGTATATAAATACTCTGAATATATATAAATATATTTATTTATATATAAATATATAATATTTATATATATTATAAATATAATATATATTATATTATATGTATATAATATAATATATTATATTATTATTATAAATAATATAAATATTATTTATTTATAAATAAGAATTGTTTGTGTTTTGGCCAGAAATCCCCAGGGTCTTCCCCTCCCAGATTATTATTTCTTTGGCTAGGTAAAAGAGGCCATTCTTTGTTTTTTTGTTTTTGTTTTTTGCGGAGGCAATTGGGGTTAAGTGACTTACCCAGGGTCACACAGCTAGGAAGTGTTAAGTGTCTGAAATCAGATCTGAACTCAGATCCCTCCTGACTTCAGGGCTGGTGCTCTATCCACTGCGCCACCTAGCTGCCCCTTTTGCCTCATTTCTTACCTACCCCTAATCACGGAATAGGTGCAGCCCCAGACAAATTGAGAAAGAACTTAGCCTTAAAAAGGGCGAGGTCTCCCAATGCTTCGGGAGTCATCCTGACCTATATCTGGTCACAGGACCCAGCTGGCTCTAGAGGGGAGAGTGAGGCAGGTGACTTTGCACAGACCCTCCCTCACTCCAATCAATTCACTTGCATGTCATGACAATCGCTTCCCTGATGTCACGGTCCCCTTCGAGAATGAAGGCAAACAACAATTATCTGACCTCAGGGGCTCTAGGGATACCCCAGAGGGCTTGGGGAGCTCTTTTCTAGAGCTCTTTATTGCATGAGTCTCAATGGGGGAGGGACTGTTTCTCTGGGGGTCTGGCTGATGGTCTATATATAGACTCCCTCCAGTTTGTGACTATGACCCCTCAACCAATGAGAACACTCTTCTGCTCTAGAGCACCCCAGTGCATCACACTTAGTCCAACGTGTTTGGTTAATTGGTGGATGGAGACTTATTTCAGCTGGCTAATTATCGAGCATCTTCTCACTTACCCGAAGTGGGATGCAGTGACGGTCAGTTAATTCCACCGATGCCTCTATCACATAAAGAAAGGCAGAAAGGGGCCGTGCCTCCGAGAGACACAAGAGACCAGAGGAGAATAGCTAGGGACAAACTGATACCTACAGAGGAGACAGGGAAGGTGATTGGCCAGGAGGGAGGGAGGAAACTAGCGGAGGCTTTCTGGAGAAGGTGGAGACTGAGGCTGGTTTAATAGGAATCCACGGATGCTTGGAGGTGGAGGTGGGAAGCAGGGGAGAGCCAGTACAAAGACAGAGGGAGGACTTAGGTAGCCAACAGAGCTGGATTGAGGGGGGAAGGGCAGGGGGGAAGGTAGATAAGAAGCATTTATTGGGTTCTTACTCTCTGGCAGGCACAGTGCTGAGGGCTGGGGATAGAAAGACTAAGAAAAAGCCAGCAGGGCTGCTGCCCCTCAAGGGGCTTACATTCTAAGGGAGATATCAATGAAAGGGAGCTGAAAAGCAAGGGGTGGGGGCCTGTGGGCAGCCTCCCCAAGAAAGATTCCTCAGAGGAGTTTCTAGAGAGTGCAGAAAGGGAGGAGGTAGAGTCAGCCCTGCTTAGAAGGTTTCTGTCCTATCAGCACCCAGAGGAATGGGAGCTCTTCTGAGGAAGACAGGATCCCTAAACTATTTTGGGAAACTCTTAATTGCGAGTAAAGACAAACTCCTGGCAGCACTCCCGGCCACTTCTGGGCCCTTGAGGTCTATTTGCTTTGATGATTTGCCATGAATTAGCTGCAGTGCTCCACACGCTACTTTCTCTACCAAGACCAGAAGTGAACGCATGGGGCTACCCAGAGACCCCATGTGGCAGAGGGAAGACAGAACTGCTCTGCCTCTTCACCAGCCAACTGTGTGAGTTTGGGCAACAAGAGACCTCTGGGCCTCAGTCTCTGATGCTCATAATCTCAGCCAGAGATCTTCTAGTCCCCTGAAACGCTCCCTGCCTCAGTTTCCTCATCTGTAAACTGGGGATAATAATAGGACCAACCTGCCAATGTAGCTGTGGGGATGAAATGGAATACCATCTGTGAAGCACTTTGCAAACCTTAAGGTGCTATATAAATGTACTTAATAATATTTAATCCTGTCAAGAATCCCCTTTCACAATATCCCCAACCAGGGGTCCCCACTTGAAGTCTTTCACTGAGGAGGAACTCACTCCTTCCTGAAATAGTTCTTTCCACCTTGAGACAGCTCTAATTGGCTCTTTCTGTTGCTGCTGTTTTAAATGGATTTATTTTCATTCTGAACTGGACAAGCACAGAATTAAATAGCCATTTCCAAAACCAGAGGCAAACAGGAGAGGGTGAACCTGCAGGTCTCGGTTATACATCACTTTCTTTTCCTCAAATCTGCCCTTCATCTGAACTTCCCTGGTTCCACTGAGGATACCACAATGGTGGGATCATGGGCAAGTGGCTTAACTTCTCTTTGTCTCAGTTTCTTCACCTACAAAATAAGGAGAGGAGAGAAACAGAACCTCCAAGATCCCTTCCTGTTCCACAATCTTATTATCTAACAATCAATAAGCATTTATACCTATTATGTGTCAAGTATTTCATTTAGCACCGGGGATACAAAGAAAAAAACAGTCTTTACCCTGGAGGAGCTCACAGTCTAATGGGATATACGACATGGAAACAAGCTATGTACGAATAAGTAATAGTATAGATGGAAAGTAATCTCAGTAGGAAAGGCACAAGGAGGTAGAGAAATAGGAAAGGCCTCCTATGGAAGGTGACATTGAGCTTGGTTCTGAAGCAAACTAGGGATTCTAAAGAATAGAATCACCGGGTATTAGAGAAACTACAAGTGAGCCAGCATAGCTGGGCTGTCAAGAGAATAATGAAAGGATAAGAATACCAGAGCCTGAGCCAGGTAATGAGGGGCTGTAAATGCCAAATAGAAGACTTACTATTTGATCCTGGAGGCGATAGGAAGTCACTGAAATTTATTGAATAGGGGGTGACAGGGTCCCATTGTGCTTTAGGAAAATCACTTTGGTGGCTGAGTGGAGGATGGTCTGGAATGGAGAGAAAGAAGGCAGGCAGATCCACCGGCAGGCTATGGCAGGAGTCTAGGTATGAAGTGATGAAGGCCTACTGGTGTAGATCACAGTGGGGACTACATCAGAGGAGAGAAGAGGAGAGAATGGAGAGACATTGTAGAGCTGAAATTGATGAGTGATGCTGCACAGGTGAACTCTACTAGAGACACTATACAGATAAAATCTGAGATGTTGCACAGGTGAAATCTACCAGAGATGCTGCATGGGTGAAATCTACAAGAGATGCTATATGATGAAACCTACTAGAGATGCTATACAGATGAAATCTGAGATGTTGCACAGGTGAAAACCACAAGAGATGCTGCACAGTTGGAATCTACAGAAGATGCTGAACAAGTGAACTCTACTAGAAATGTTGCACAGGTGAAATCTACTAGAGATTCTGTAAAGGTGAAATCTACTTGAGATGGTACACAGAGGAAATCTATAAGAGATTGCACAAGTGAAATCTATAAGAGATGCTGCACAGTTGAAATCTACAAAAGATGCTGCACAAGTGATCTCTACTTGAAATGTTGCATAGGTGGAATCTACACAGATGAAATCTATAAGAGATGATGCACAGGGGAAATCTATTAGAGAGGCTATACAAACGAAATCTACAAGGTGAGACTGACAACTTGACAATAGCTTAGAGGGGGGATGGTGGCTGAGAGAAAGTGAGGAGTCCGGGATGACTCCTAGGTTGGGAGTCTAGGGCACTAAGAGGATGGTGGGGTCCTCCTTAGTAATAGGGACAGGAGGAGGGTGTCTGGGGAAGAGATAATGAATTCGGTTTGGGACATGATTTGAATGATTCTCTTGGCAGTTAGATGCTGCTGGTCACTGAGTGAGAAAATCAAAGAGCTGATTTTCAGTTCTGAGGAATGGGGAGAAAGCAGGGAAGAGAAGAAAGAGCACAGGTTCTGAGGTTTGAAGTCATGGGAGAGAGGGATTCTTGTCTTTCTTAGCTTTGGAGCAAGGGGGCCAGTGCAAAGAGTCAGCCTGAGGCTCCAGGCTAAGAAGAACTCCCTCACAGGGAGAGCAGACCTAAAGGGGGAAGAGGGGAAGGGCACATCCCCTCACAGGAGGTCTTCCAACAGGAACCCACATGACCAGTTGTTGGATGCACAGTATGGGGGGGTCTTGATGAGGCAAAATTGGAACTAAGGAGGCCCTGTCACACCTGGGGAACTTGGTGACCCCACAATTTAGCTCTGCTCCACAAACCATTGTGCACTGGACTTATAAGTATTCCGAAATCCTGGCTTCAAGCCCCAGCTCTGACCCTGCCAGACTGTGTGACCCCAACCAATTCACAACCTCTCCGTTTCCTTACCTAGAGTTTTGGGGTAATCACCCCAGCAGTCCCTGCCTCGTACACTGGTGACAAAAGATACATCTTAAGCCTTTACAAAGCAGTGAGGTCTCATGGGATCACAGCTTTGGAGCTAACATGGGTTCTGAGAGGCCACTGTTTCCAACTCCCACATGAAGAACTGAGGCCCTTGGAGGGGAAGGGACTTATGCAACCAAACAAGCAGTGGAGTTCACATATGAACCTGGGTCCGGAGCTTGGTCCGGGGCACGCTTCTTCCTGTGCGTACTAACACAAGGAAGATACACATCTATTAGACTTGTGTCTGGGATGGGGGGCGGGGGGACCACTCCGGGCTCCAGGGCTGGTGCAGTCTCTAACCTTGCAGGAATCTCTGGCAGCTGCCAAGTTCCACATCCAGCAGGTTGGGTTTCTCGGGCCTTCGCGATCAAAGTGGAGCGTGAAGGAGGCTCTGCCAAGCATAAGAAACCTGACTTCCTCTGGCAGCAGAAGAGAGGATTCTGGGAGGAGTACAGCCACTGCCTCGCCTCTGCTCCAGATCACAAGCCAGACCTTGGCTGGCTGCAGCCCCTCCCTAGGAGGCAAGCGTGGGGGCAGGCGGGAGGCTCCTCCCAACTACAGGCTGACTTTTCAGGGAGTGGTCAAGTGGTGCTGCAAAAGAAGGTGCCCCGCATAATGGAAAGCCACCAGTTGGTCAACAAGCATTTGGGAAGAGCCTACTGTGCACTGGGTACTGTGCTAAGCCAGGCGAGGGCCAAGTATTTATGAAGTGCCTACTATGTGCCAGAAACTGTGCTAAGCCAGCCAGTTGATAAGTACTTATAAAGAGCCTACTGTGTGCTGGGCACTGTGCTAATCTAGTCTGTTGGTAAAGATTTGTGGAGACCTACTGTGCACTAGGTACTGTGCGAAACAGCCAATCAATAAGCATTTAGCAAGAGCCTACTGTGTGCTGAGCACTGTGCTAAGCTAGTCTGTTGGTAAGGATTTATGAAGAGCTTACTGTGCTGGGCACTGTGCTATGCCAGTCAGTCGATAAGCATTTATGAAGAGCTTTCTGTGTCTGGGCACAGTGCTGGGTGCTGAAGTTATAAAGATTAAATCATCCCTGCCCTTTAGAAGTTCCCATGCTATTGAGGGGAACAGCAGGTTTTCATATACTCAATCAATGAGCATTTACTAAGCACCTACTTTGCTCCAGGCTCTGGGTGCTGGGGACACCAGAATAACAGTCCCTGTCTTCAAGGTGTTTACACCCATTTGGCACCAATGACCCTGGGGTCCCATAGCATCCCCCGAATTGCTGCTTGCTGGCTTGTGTGACCCCTCCTAGCCCTGGTTTCCTCATCTCCAAAGTGGGGTTAAGCATCCTGGATGACAGAAAAATGAGGGGTTGCTATGAAGCTCTAAGCTAAAAGCTTTGGTTTGGGGGAGCACCATGGCCAGTGCTCCCTCTTTCCCTTCTATGCAACCAGAGAGTCCTAAGGGCAATATGAGGTGAATAGACAATCCTGGGCAAGACTCAAACCCAGGGCTTTCTCACTCTCCCCTAAGTCCTGTGGCCTCTGCCATGCATATAAATGAAAACCTACAAGACATTCATCATGTTACAAATCCCCATTGGAAAGAAAGGCTCCAAGCAGCCAGAGAGCTCCCCAGGAGGTGGGAGCGGAGAAGAATTTTAGAGGAATAAGGGAAGGTGGGAGGCAGAGGTGAGGAGGGAGGGCATGTCAGGGATGGGGCTGAAGAATCTCATAGAGAGCACACAGAGGGCAATCAAGTGCTGCTCTTCTGTCACCACAATTGTCCGAGAAGTGTTGGGGGAATGGGGGAGCTTCCCTCCCTCACCCAGGACCCCCAGCTAGGACCAATCAGAGCCTGGCCTTGTACCCACCATGCTGGTGCATCTCCAAGGAACCTTGGAGCACCCCCGGGTGATATTGTTTGATGTCAAGCATAAAAAACAACCATTTTAAAAGAAGCGACTATAAGCAAGTTTTCTTCCGATTGAGGGGTTCTACCCTTACCAACACTTTAACGACTAACACACTCTCTTCCGTCTCTCTAAATATTATTATTTACATCGTTTATATAATAATTACATATAATTTATACACTGTCTACATCACTTATATAATAATCATACATAATTTATAGAATAATATTTATAGAATTTATATGAGGATTCTACTTACATAATTTCTATAACAGAGGCAGTGTGGGACAGTGGGTAGAAAGCTGCACTGGAAGCCAGCAAGATGTGGATTCAGGTGCCGCTTCTTACCCACAACGGCCTCTCTGGACCCCAGCCTGCACCACACTGCTGCATTTGCCTCCCGGAGAGGTAGTGACAAAGTCACTGCAAACCTGAAAGTGCAGGTGACACCTGAGCCACAGGTGAGAGGAGGAAGGGACCTCGCTGGACATCACGTCCCTGCTAACGTCTGCCCGACCTATCCTAAGAAGGCGCAGGAAAGCCGGTGGGAATCGGCCATGGGAATCCTTCCCCAGATCTCCCGTGTTCTTCACCCTGGCTAAGGCCCAGGATGGCCCCTCACTCTGGCCTGCTGTGTCCCCAGTGCCAGGGACCAGTGAGATCAGTGACCACTTGGCTCAACTGCCCATGATCCAGGGCCCCTGCAGCTTGCTCGCCTAATACCTTGCTGGAACCAACAGGGACCAAGATCCCAGGAGAGCCGCCATGTCTTTGCCCCGGAAGGCTCAGCTGAACACGACCTCTGCCCTCTGGGAGCACAAAGGGCTATGGGAGATCCCTGTCCCTGAGCAATGATGCCTCAGAGGAAGAGCAGGATGGCAGCCTTATAAAATGGCAGCACTCTCCAAGGCCAGCGGGTCCCTCCAAAGGCACTGTGAGCACCTCTTTATGGAGGAGGAGGAGGGCCCTGCTAGGCCAAGGCCAGGATGCCCCCTGTCCTCTCTGAGTGGCGAGGGAACCTCCTCTACATCATAACCACACAACCAGATGGGCCCCCTGCTGAGAGATCTCCCAGGCTTCCCGGCAGAAGTAAGCCAGAAAATTAAAAACAAAACCCTAGTCTGGGGAATGCCGAATTCAGAGGGGTCAGGGACCCCCCAAGTTTCCTGCCAAGGAAACTGAGACCCAGGCAGTAAGAAGTTGTACTCTCTGTCCCTTGCACACAACAGTCCAGCTCCTCTCCCTGCCTTTGCATAAGCTGTGCCCAGTGCCTGGGACACCATCCCTCCTCACATCTGCCCCTTAAAATCCCAAACCTGCTTCGAAGTGTAGTTCAAGCACCACTTCCTACAGGAAGGCTTCCCTGATTCCCCCAGTTTCTAGTGGCTCTATCCCCCAATGACTTTGGATTTACTTTTTTTTGAGATCAAGGAAACGGCTCTCACTGGCTCTGGAGTCAGGACCCAGGAGGCTTTGGAATTGCCCCCGTGTTCAGCCTTGCTCTACAACATCCGTCCATGCCCTTGGCAGCCAGCGATTACAAAATGCCAGTCTCTTCCCAGCCACAGCTTCTCCTGAACATTGTCTTGTAAGATATTGGGCACCGAGCCTGCAGGCTAGAAAGCCTGAGTTCAAATCCTGCCCTGAGTCATTGCCTAGCCACGGGCAAGCCTCTGAGGCCTGTCTGGCCTCCCATCCCTTGTCTCTAAAATGAAGGAATTGGGGGCCGCTGGGTGGTGCAGGGGATAGAGCACCAGCCCTGAAGTCAGGAGGACCTGAGTTCAAATCTGATCTCAGACACGTAACAGCTGTGTGACCCTGGGCAAGTCACTTAACCCCAATTGCCTCAGCAAAATAAAATAAGATGAGGGAATTGGTTTTGCTGCCTCCAAGATATAGGGAGTGAGGGCTCCACTCACTGCACCACACAGCCCCCAGTCACCAGATCATTCTAACAAAAGCCAGCTAATGAGTGAGTGTGCCAGGGTTGCCAGGACCTGGAAGCCAACCTGGCCAACCCCCCACACCAGCACACATGTGATGGATGGCTGCTGAAATGAGGGGCAAGCCCTACCATGGACACTTCCCAGGCAAGCCCTACCATGGACATCTCCAAGGCAAATCCTACCATGGACATCTCCAAAGCAAGCCCTGCCATGGACGACTCCAGAGTGTGGAGACTCCAGCCCTGCTGCACATACAGGAGGGAATGGGCTCTCGGGTGGGGGTGGAGCCAATCTATGGAGGTGGAGCACCCGCCTCCATCATCATTATTAGATGGACCTACCATGTCACCTGGGCACCAGGCTGCCTGCCGACTCCTTCAGGGGCACCGAGTCCTCAGCTGCTCCTCCTGATGGGAGAAAGAAAAGAACCAACATAAGGGGAGAATTCGAAGGCCCAAGGAGAGACTGGGGGGTAGGAGTGAGAATAAGATCACAAGGGATGGGGGGGAAATGCTGCCGCCTTTGGTGCCCTGCTGACTCTCCACCCCGGGGGGTCTGCAGGACCGAGGCTGCATGTGTCTGGGGACCTGTCTGGAGGCAGATGATGAGCCAAGTCATCCCCTTTGAGCCTCAGTTTACTCAACTGAAAACAGACAAAAATCAAAGGACTCCAAACCCAGAGCTGAGAGGGACCTTGAGGTTGTAGATCCAACACCCTCATATTACAGAGAGGGAAACCAAGGCCAAAGGACGAAGTGACTGACCAAGATCACAGGAAGGCACACTGCAAGCCGGGAGGGGCCTCAGAGGCACTGATCCAACACCCCCATATTATAAATGAGGAACCCAAATCTGAGGGGTCACAGCTGGGAAGCGCCTGTATTCTTCCTGACTCCAAGCTTGGCCCCCAAGGCAGGCTTCCTCTAGACCAGAGGTGTCAAACTCACTACCAAGGATAGAGCTTGGGCTCTACTCTGAGGCCCTGGGTTCAAATTCTGCCTCTCAGGTTCACCACCTTTGTGACTTTGAGCACTTAAGCCCCCCTGAGCCTCAGTTTATTCATCTGCACCAGGAGGGAGTTAGCAACTGCCTCAAAAATGGTGCATTTTGTCAGGGAGTCCATTTGTGACCCCACTTGGGGTTTTCTTGGCAGAGATACTGGAGCGATTTGCCCTTTCCTTCTCCAGCTCATTTTATAGATGAGGAAACTGAGGCAGTCAGAATGAAGGGACTTAGCCAAGGTCACACAGCTAAGAAGTGTCTGAGGCTGGACTTTAACTCAGGAAGAGGAGCCTTTCTGATGAGGAAACTGAGGCAAAGTGATTTAACAAGTGTCACACTGCACTGAGTGAATAGAGCGCCGGGTCTGGAGTCAGGAAATCCTACTGGGGGACACTGGGCAAATCTCCTAATCTGAGTCAGAAGATTTGATCTCTGTTTGAGTCAGAAGATTTGATCTCTAAATCAGGTGACCTGATCTCTGTTTGAGTAAGGGGACTTGATCTCTTAGTCAAGGGACTTGATCTCTAAGTCAGGGAACTTGATTTCTGAGTCAGAAGATGATCTGAGTCAGGGGACTTGATCTTTGAATAATTTAACTTGATCTCTATTTGAGTCAGAGGATTTGATCTCTGTCTGAATCAGGGGACTTGATCTCTGAGTCAGGGCACTTCATCTCTCTTTGAGTCAGAGGAGTTGATCTCTGTCTGAGTCAGTCAGGGCACTTGCTCTCTGAGTCAGGGGACTTGATCTCTCTTTGAGTCAGGGGACTTGATCTCTCTTTGAGTCAGGGGACTTGATCTCTCTTTGAGTCAGGGGACTTGATCTCTCTCTGAGTCAGGGGACTTGATCTCTGAGTCAGGGGACTTGATCTCTGAGTCAGGGGACTTGATCTCTCTTTGAGTCAGGGGACTTGATCTCTGTCTGAGTCAGCGGACTTGATCTCTATTTGCCTCAACCCACTGGAGACTGGAATAGCAAAGCACTCCAGCCTCTTTGCCAAGAAAGTCCCACAGACAATACGGCGCGCCTCATGGAGGCTTAATAAGTGTTTGCTGACTGAATTAGGCTGGCGAGGAAATCCTCTGCCTCTCCGAGAGGCTCAGGGGCCTCACTTCCCCTCCCAAGCCCTGTGCTTCCTCTGTGGCCACGCGCTAGCGCAGCGAGGTGGGGGATGGCGTCACTCGGGGAACTCTAACCTCCATATTGGGAAAGACAGGAGTCGCCAACCCCAAGAAAGAAACCGGGCACAGACCACGGTGGCTGTGGCTGAGTGGCTGCTGGCTGGGCTCAGGAAGGAGAGACGGGCTTGTCTAGGAGTTAAATCATGGGCTCACAGAGAGGCAGCATGGGAAAATAGAAGGAAATGGCCGGATTCAAGTCCCACCTGTGACAACAGCTGTGTGATCCTAGACAAGATGTTTGCCCTGTAAGACTAGAAAGTGGGGAGCTCCTGGACTAGGAGCCAGTTTCTGTCCTCCCCTTTCCCAGCTCCCCTCCTGCCCTCAGAGCTTTGCCCTCCTTCCTCAACTTCTCCCCGTGCTCTCACCCTCCACCCCTGCCTCCCATCCACTGGTTCAGTTCCTCCCATTGGTTCCATTGGGGAGCACCTCCATTTTGAGGACACGCCAGTCCCCCGTCATTCCTTTCCTGCCCCATCTCTTGCCTCCCCAGAGTTCCCCACCACGCTCCCTAGAAATCGTGTGACTTTGTTTACCCAGGTGAGAAAATGAAGAAGAGGGGAAAGTACACAATTAAATACAGCCCCAATCACCTCCCTGAGGCTGACCGCACAGGAGACTCTCCTGTTAAGAAGGAGCAATTACGGTCAGTGATTTCTTTCATCCACAAAGAAACCTGATTTTCCTTCAAAGGTCAAACACGGCTCTGGAGATGGTTTTCTTTTCAGAGCAAAGGGCAGCGGGAGGCACAGGGGGCCCGAGAAGGCCACGACTTACCACAAACCAGAATTATTGTAAGAAAAGTGGGGTCAAGGAGGACATCAAAAAGGGAGAATAGAAAGAAAATGTGGGGAGAGAAGTGGGTGACCCCTGGGCCAAGGGTGACCAACGGGTCAGGCCAAGATAGCCGTCACTGCCGCCCTCCGGATGGGCGTCAGGAGAAAATGGGCACCAAGCTGGGAAGACATGGATAGAGAAACAGAACAAGCTTCAATCTGTATCTCTGGGGTGATGAAATCGCAGAGGCATCGGAGGACTGGAACCAGTTTTAACAAGTCTCCACTCAAGTCCTCCATCCTCAGTGGCACGAGAGCCCTAGTTCTGGGACAGAGGGGAGACAGTGTGGATGCCCCCCGTGAGCTTTCCAGTCCCATCTGGGACTGAATATAGGAATGATGGGAGATGAGCCATGGTGGCCAGGACGGGCAGAGATGAGGGACGGGGGCCGGGCAGAGATGAAGTAGAGTAAGATGTGATGAGTCTAGAATCAGGAGCCGGAGTAGAAAGGGCTTTAAAAGCCGCACAGAAAGGCCTGTATTTGATCCTGGGGGTAATGGGGAAGCAATGAAGGTTTTTGAGCAAAGGAGCAGCAGAGGCCTGTGCTTAAAGAAGATTCATTTGGCAGCAGTAGGAAGGAGAAACCAGAGACGGGAGAACCTGAGGAAGAGAGCCTGAGCAGCTCAGAAGAGACTGGGGAGCGATTCTGCAGAGGCCCAAGGTCACAGCCCCAGCCCCAACCTGCTTCAGCCGCCAATGGTGTCACCATCACAGCTTAGTCCTCTGCCTCGTGACCCCTCCAGCTCATCCCTTCCCCTCACCCCTCACATCCTATCAGTTCCCATGTCCTAATGTTTGCCCCCTCTGGTAGAGACCCAAGACCTCCCTGTCTGACTGGCGGGATCACTTCCTCAGGGCTCCTTTGGGTCCTCTGAGCCCTCCTAGCTGTCTGAGGACATCCTCAGCTTCCTCTTCTGCTTCAGAATTTCCCATGATCCCTACTGCCCAAAGGAGAACTGGGGACCTCGGGTTCAAGGTTGAGCACTGACCCTTCCTAGCCTTGTGACTCCAGGAAGTCACTTCAGCTCTGCTTGCCTCAGCTTCCTCTTCTGTAAAACAGGGAGCCTGAAGCCTGTAGTTCCTACTTCCCAAGGTGACTGAGAGAAGAGCAGATGAGATCATGTCTGGAAAGCACTGTGCTAACCTCGGAGGCCCACGGAAATCCTGGCTGCTTTTACCTGGGACGTCACTGTTACGGGCGCCTTCCGTTCGGATGTCACCGACATTTACCTCGTGTCCCTCCCCCAGTCCGCTTTGGGAGCCAGCCCCTCGAAAAACAAACGAGAAGAAAGAGAAAAAGAAAATTCTGCAGCACAAGCCGGCCGCAAATGGAAAAGTCGCAAATCATAGTCAGGATTCTACACCCATGCTGCTGCTATTAATAGGGACTTCAGAGGAAGAGGGAACATGTGGGTGACAAGTCTCCCACTATACTGGCTCCGCACCCCAGGGCCTCCGAAAGCCGCCTGGAGGCTCCAAGAAAGGACGACCCAGGGCTTGCCCAGAGGCAAGCAGTGAGCCGGAGTCGGGACTTGAACCCAAGTCTTCTCAGCTTCAAAGTCAGCTCTCAATCAACTACACTATGTTGCCTCTTATCATCATCATCATCCTTCTCCTCTTCATCACCACCACCATTATCATGACCATCATCACCATCCCTCATCATCATCATCATGACCATTATCCATCACCATCATCATTGTGATCATCAGGAGCAGCAGAAGTATCACCATCATCATCATCACCATCCATCATCATCATCTTCATCATCACCATCCATCATCATCATCTTCATCATCACCATCATGACCATTATCCATCACCATCACCATCATCATCATCACCAACAGCAGCAAAAGCATCTCTATCATTATCATCCCCATCATCAGCATCAGAATCACTGAATAATGTTCATACTCTTCCACATGACTCTCCCTTCCTTCCATCCTCATTTCAGGTTACTCCCCTCCATACTCCTCCAATCATTAAGCATTTATTAAGCCCCTTCTACATGCATGGCACCATGCTAAGTGTTGGAGATACAAAGAAAGGCACTTGGCCCCCGGATTGTTTCGAGGAAGCCTCTTCCCAAGACTGTGCAGCCGAGAGGGAAAAGTATAAGAAGTGAGGATTCCCATCCCAGCTCTGGCAAAGACCAGCTACGGGCCTACAGCACGTCACCCTACGTCAGTTTACTCAGCTGTGAAATGGGAAACATCATCCCCCCGGTTTCCTCTCAGGGATATTGGATAGAAATATCGTAAATAATCAATGTCCAAAGAAATAGAAAAGCTTGATGCTGCTGGCTGTGTGGCCTTCTCCCTTATCAGGGCTTCTCTATAAAATGAAGGGTTACATCAGGGTTAACTGCTTTGGGCTACATAGGAAAATCTATACGTCCCTTCTCAAAATGTTGTAAAAGCATAAAACAAAATGTGTCATTGCAAAAGGAACCAATTAGATTGAAATAACATTAACAAAATTGCAGTCTCCAAGATAAGTGGCCCTGGCTAGGGATTCTCCAGGTGCCCCCTCAGTACGATTTTCTACCCTTCGATCTATACACTGGTCCCAGCCAGGCATTGTGGGTAGACAAGAATTATGAGATAACCTTGCTTCTGAACAGCTGGGACCCAATGCCCCCAGGTTCTCTTTTAACCTTTAAGGATCTTTCTGTCCTAAACATTCAATAGTCCAGGGGGTTAAATATGGGGCAATTAACTTGAACCCTCTCATCTCTCCTTTCCATCTGAGTCTCAGGAAAGCCAACATTGAAACAAGCCACAACAGCCCTTTTTGTAGGGGCGAGGAACTGGCACCTGAGTGGATGCCCATCAATTGGAGAATGGCTGAATAAATGATGGTATATGAATGTTATGGAATATTATTGTTCTGTGAGAAATGACCCGCAGAAGGATTTCAGAGAGGCCTGGAGAGACTGATGCTGAGGGAAGTGAATAGAACTAGGAGATCATTGTACACAGCAACAACAAGACTATATGATGATCCATTCTAAAGATGTGACTCCAACAATGAGATGACTGACGCCAGTTTCAATAATCTTGTGATGAAGAAAGCCATCTACCCAGAAAGAGACTATGGGGACTGAGTGTGCACCCCCACAGAGCATTTTCACTCTTTTTGTTGTGGTTTGTCTGAATTTTATTTTCTTTCTCATTTTTTTCCCTTTTTTATCTGATTTTTCTCATGCAGCAAGATAATTGTATAAATATGTATGCATCTATTGGATTTACATATATTTTAAAATATTTAACATGTATCGGATTACCTGCCATAGAGAGGAGGGGATGGGGGGGAAGGAGGGGAAAATTTGGAACACAAGGTTTTGCAAGGTTAATGTTGAAAAATTATCCATGTATATGTTTTGAAAATAAAAAGCTTTAATAAAGAAAAAAGAAACAAGCCACAATTGGGGAGAGGTGGGTGATAGCAAGTTCTTGAACATCCATCAGTAGCAGGGAAACCTTAACACTTGGTTACAGTAGAAAGCTGCAGGTGGCACGTGGAAGTGGGCCCCCGACCTGCCCTTTCCCCCTCCACCAAATGACCTCACACCAAGAGTCTTGGAGTCTCTGTCTTCTCTCCCTAAGGTGATACCTTATCTCTACTACAGACTTGCTCCATCCTGCTTACTCAATGTGATTTATGTTACCTGTCCATGGGACCAAAATTCCCAGCTACGGCTCTGGGTGGGGAAACAGAAGAAACGATCTCCTTCCCAACTGGGTTCTTTGCAAGAAGCAAGGGAAAGCCCGGTCTCAGTGACTGACATCAGCTTTCTCTCCCCTTGCAAATCCACACCCAGGCTCTCCCCACCTCCCCCAATGTCCTTCTCTGATCAAAGTCACAGTGACAGCCCATGGAAGGGCCAAGCCATCTGTCACTTCTGAGACATACAGTTTCAGAGCAGAGAGACAGGTTTTTAATTTTGGGAGAAACTCTTCTTGGACAGCTTCCTAATTTCCTGTGGGAACACGGGCTATTCTGATCCAACCCCCTCATTTTACAGAAGAGGGAAAGGGACTTGCACTTGGCCAGATTTCTTTCCAAGCCCAGGTCAAGAGGCCCGGGAGAATTATCGTACTTGAAAAGCACAGAATTATCCACATAAAAACTATAAAAGAAAGAGATTTAGGGTATGAAGAGTCTTCCTCCCTTCCAGGTGATGAGGGGATAAACTTAAAAACTGCAGAATGAGATGCATCAATTTAGAAACAAATCATAAAAAGGTCACAATCCCTGCCCTCAAAAGGCTTGCAATTGACAAGGAGAGACCGGCACATTTACAGATGATAGGAGCATTATTTTCCATCGAAGTCGATGCAGAAATTTGTTTTGCTAGGTCACGTGCAATGCCTACAACAAGCATTTTGTTTTTCTTGCGGTGGGGCAGCGGAGGCGGGGATGGGTGGGGAGGTGATCCTAGCAATAAATTTATCACAGTGAAAAAAGGAAAGATTAAAAGTAAGAAAAAAGGGTCAATGAAGCACTCTAAAATGTAGAGAAGAGAACAGAAGGAAGGAAGGCGAGGAGAAAGCAGACAGTGGTGACATATTGAAACTATTTCTAACTTAGAGGGAAGAGCACAATGTTCGTAGCTGCAGAATTAAGGCTGCTCAGGGGGCAATCCTTGATTTCTGTTCTAATTAGGTTATTCTTGGGATTTAGATTCAGATTAAAACAACATAATCATTTAAAAAAAATAACCAATGAAAGAAACTTCTGTGAGTTGAACTAAGTTGATGTTGGTGGAGCTGGGAAAAAGCAGGCACTCTGTACACTAAGGGGGAAGGTCACGGATTGGTGGAAGGTTTTTTTTTTTTTTTTTTTTTTT
>JAJPUD010017849.1:0-30214 GCA_023553655.1 Myrmecobius fasciatus
GAGAGAGAGAGAGAGAGAGAGAGAGAGAGAGAGAGAGAGAGAGAGAGGGAGAGAGAGGGACAAGACATATAGAAAGATGGGGAGGAGATCTTAGTTTCACTTAAAAAATGCCCAGAGATCAAATCTATTAGATCTATTATTACTCCCCTAAAGGATCACCCAAAGTAGGTCCTGTATAAAGAATTTAGTTGGAAAAGCACTGTTTGCTTTAAATTAGGGAGAGTTCAATCAAGTTATAATCAGCACTAATTGTTCCACCTACATATTCCTACAATTCACCAGCTGAAATCATCTCTCCAACAAAGTGCTAAATTCTTTACTACCTTGAAAACAGAGAAGACCTCCAGTTAAATCCTCACCATCATTGATTCACTTCTTACATCCCAAGACATATAAAACAAAGGAGGGAGAACATGACTAGGTCTCACCTGGTTAGATGTGTTTTTACTCTCTGATTTTTATCTGTTATGAAGTCTAGACTCTTCTCCTCCAGCTAAGCCCTATCCCTTGATTGCCATGAAACAGAAACATTAGCTTATTATTATGATTTATCCACCATTCTAAAACACATCCTTGAGTGACCCAAGATAATCCCTTATCATTTTCTGTGTTTTAAAAAAATAAGCTTTATTAATGCCTTTGGCTGTTCTTTTAGTGGTTTTTTTTTATATATTGTGTATCCTGCCACTTCCTTAGGTTCCCTCCCTTGTAATATTGTAACAACAACAACAACCCAATCACTGTAAAAACAACTAAGCATCTGGCTATGCATATAGCATTCAGTATCCATAATCTTCCACTTCTACATAGAAGGGAAGAAGAGTTCATTACCTGTTTCTTCCTCTGCAAACATTAGTTTTTCTCCATCCCTTCTCCTTGAAGGCATCCATACTTCTTCTTGTTCAATTATATCCAACTCTTCACAACTCTATTTAGTATTTTCTCAGCACTGACACAGGAGTGGTCTGATATTTCCTTCTCTAGCTCATTTTACAGATAGGAAAACTGAGGCAAGCAAGTCACACAGCTACTGTCTGAGACCAGATTTGAACTCATTTTTTCTCCATCCTATCCACTGAACTACCCAGCTGTCTATCCATCCTTATTTATCTATCCTTAGATGTTTCAAATCTGGCCTCAAAAATTTATTGGGCAAATCACTCAATCTTGTTTGCTTTAATTTCATTGCCTATCAAATGAGCTGGAGAAGAAATGGTAATCCACTCCAATATCTCTGTTAAGAAAACTCCAAATACAAAAAATTGGTTATTACTGAATGACTAAATAATAATGATGTTGAAATCTTCCCTTGGAGCCCAAAGTAAAGGTTTCAAAAATCTTTTCAGGGTGAAATTTTTTTTTAAGATTAATATTTTAAATGCTGAGAAAGGGGTCTGAGAGAATATTTTCAGGCACTCTTCCACAAGATATCTACAATCTTTCCAAGCAGACGACCCAAAACTTGAGGAGCTCTTAAGCAAAAACAGGTTGGTTATCAGTCACCAAGATGCAATATTCATTTCAGCCAGCATTTCAAGCTGGCCAAGAGCTTGTTTCTCTTGCCAATAAAGGAAGGTTTCTCTCAACCATATGGACACCCTTTGTAATATAACAAATATCATACTAGCCTTTCAGAAAATCACTGGCAGAGAAAGCCACTCATTGTATGACTCCAAATTTCAGAGATTTCCGTAGAATGTCGGCAAAGGCACCAGGACAATTTCCACAAGGACTCAGACTAGTGGCTCTTGTCCCCAAACTGTCCTCCCCTCACTTAGACGGGCTGCAATCTGCACCCTGCTCTTCCCCACTCCCATTCCCTAGATAACTGATGGTTCCCAAATCATCAAGCCTGCCTTCTGCAGATAAAAGCAACACTGCCACCATTCACAGCCTTTCATAGTTGACAAAAGCATCTTCTTGAGAGCAACAATGAGAGTCTCTTGAGCTAAAAGAGACCTTTAAGGCTGTCTGGGTTAAGCTGTACTTGGACATGAGTCTCTTCTATCAGGTCCCTGGTGAGAAGTCACCGAGCCATTATTGGAAGATCTCCCAGGGACAGGGAATTCATCACCACCAATTCATCACTAGCAGGTCGTTCCACTTTTGCACAGTTCTGAAAGAAAGGTTACTGGCTCTTAGAATGAGAGCCTCTGGATTTAAATCATATCCATGCTAACTTGTACAAGCCCAATGACACTGGGCAAGTCTTTATTCCCCCAGATCGTCAGTTTCCCTATCTGTAAAATGGGGATGGAGCTAGAGAATCTTTCTAGTTCTAAACCTATGATCTGGTGACCTATTTTTAAGGAAGGGTAACAGCTTGATATAATACTGACATTGGAGTTCAGATAAACTGTTCAAATTGTGCCTCTGACTTGGACAAATAATTTGATTTCTCTTAGCCTCAGTTTCCCTCTTTGTAAAATGAGGTGTTTGAGTTAGATCAATTTTTTTGATCATGCGCCTCTAATGGTTTTTTAAAAAAAAAAGAAAAAAATTGAGCATGAAGGCCTAAAATAGGTATATTTATTTATAAATTATGTCATGTCATATTAAAGAGGGCTAGGGGAATATTTTCAAGCATTCTTCCACCTGGCATTAATGAATGTGACCCAACTTCCTCTGGGTCAAATTACAAGTCATCTAATGTTTATGAATTTGTTTTATCTATAAAACAAGGAGTTGAAATCCATGGTCCCTAACATCCCTTCTAGGCCTCTACAGACAAACTTAGGACTGTATGACTCAATCTAATCTACACAAAGGTCTCCACCCTTTTCCTCTGTAGTCACTGTCCCAGAACACAAAATTTATCTTCTGAGAGGTACTTGTCAGTTACAAGGTGATTTAGGGACAGGGAACAGCACCTGTGCCTCAGTGTACAGGTAGATTATAACCACCCCATGGGGTGAGTGGCAAGGCAGAAGGTGGGCATTTGGGAGCTTCAAAGCAATGGATGGATGAGGGATAGATAATTGGTGATGGGTAAACACAATTGTGTTGCCTCCCTCTGGTTGATTAGGTATCTTTTGGGCTCAAACCTCTGTGTTCAAGCTTTAGAATCCTACAAAGTAGTTTAAGATTCATGTCTGCAAATTTCACCTAAAAATGCACCTTTCTGTTCTTTAAGGGCAAGTAGATCAGATCTAGGTCCCTTTCCCTTAAGAGTTCTTCAAACACACACATATACACTCTCTTAAGGTTTCCTTTCTCTGAACTAAACATCCCTGGTTCTTTGAATCAGTTTTCACAATATCATCCATCACCCCTGTTGTCCGTTCCCTCTGGACATGCTCCAACTTTTATCAATAACCTTGCTAAAATAAAAAAAAAAAAAACGGAAGCCAGATTTCAACACAAATATGATCTGAGCAGGGCCAAGTGTAGCAGGATTGGTCAACACCCTCAGTCTGGACACTATACTTCACCGGGTTTGAGTTTGCTTTGACCTTTCTTGACCGACATCACCCTATTGATTCATGTTGGGCTTGTAATCCACGAATCCTCCCAGATCTTTTTCAGAAAAGTTGTTGTCCAGTTCCACCATTCCCTCCTTCACTTTGCATTAATGAAGCTCATTTTCTTTTTACACCTAAGGAGAAGACTTTACATTTGTATTAATTAAAGTGAATCTAATTAGGTCTGGTCCTAATCCTCTAAGGAGGAAAGGAAACACTTTTCAAGAGTTATTGATCCATTCCTTTGGTGTTCATTTTCTGTCTGTATAATTGTACAAACATGCCAAGAGAACTAAAATGATAATTAAATTGATCCAAACTTGTCAGATACGTAAAGAAATTGTCAATAGAGAAAAAATGTGAACAAAGCTTAGGTAGTGGGCAACATTATGGTTTAATGGATAAAGCTTTCCACCTGAAGGCAGAAGATACAGGTTTAAGATCTTCTTTCACACTTACTATGTGGATTATTTTAGTAATATTTTGAATAACTTCCCCTCCCCCAATAAAACAAAACAACCACCACCACCAACAACAACTATCCAAAGTATGGTAAAAATGGAAGGAAAGAATTTAAGAATGTATATAATAGAAATTTGCAGCCTCATGGATAATCCTCTTATTTTTATTTTTTGATTCTACAGTATATGGGAAGAAATTATTTACTTATTGACAATTACCAGAATTTTTTAAGAAAAAACTTTTTGAAGGAAAAGGTACTTAGTATAGACTCAAAGAACTTCTTTTTACAACAATTAAGTCATTCTCTCCTGAAAGTCATTTGCCTCCAATTTCAGAGTGGGATCAAACCCCAGAAACTCCCTAGTCCAACCTACATACCAATGGAAATCTCACTATAACATACAAAACAACTACTGACCTACCCTCTTCTTGAAGAATTCCAGTGAGAGAATCCACCACCTGTTGAGGTTCTCCCTGTTAAGGATTTTTTTCCAATTTTTAAAAATTTGTGAAATGATCTTGAATATCTCTTCCAGTTCTAAATTTATGTTCTAATCTTCTAAAATTGTGTTTTAATTGCTAACAAAAATTAAAAAGGAAAAAAAGGTAGCTTGACCCCCAAGGCGGTACCTTATCTGACCACTATGGATCTCCACATTTCCATATGTAAAAGGAAGAGTTCAAAGGGCTTAATAAAGTTGGCTCAATTTCACTGTGAATTTCACCAGGAATTTGAGGATATCTTGGTCCCCAAAGAAATGTGTTCTCTCTCTCTGCCCTCATCCCAACTTGTCATCCTAGGAGCTGGCTCTGGACATGGTCCATTAATCTGAACAGTAGACCCCAAGGTTCACAGTCCATCCCACCCCAAATCTCCTTAAGCTAACTTCTTACCTAATTCATACTGTTCCTTGGACCAGACATATTGGGCTCCCTCTAGAGGATGCCTGGGAATCTCCTTCTGCCATCAAAGAAGGATGCACAGATAGGGCTGGCTAGCATCTTCCTGGCCAGAAAGTGTCACAAACTCAGTCCTTTCATCCACTCTGGCTTTTGGACAAGTCTGTCCAAAAATTCTCACTAGAGGATCAGCAGGAATCCTTACTTTCCTTTCCTCAGCCTCTCAAAATTTATTTTCAAGATCAATTCCCTGAAGATAAGGTTCTTATATTTCAGGGAGGATACAAATTTGCATGGGGAAAATAAAATGCTATCTTTTTCCCCATAATAATCTCTCCCTGAAATTTAACATCTCCTTCAATTATGATTGTAATAAACCAAAAAAACCCATTAATCTGAGAAAAGTCCACAGATTTCTCCAGACTACTTTTTAAAAAAATTTTATTAAAAGCTTTTTATTTACAAAACATATGAGTGATTTTTCTACATTGACCTTTGCAAAAACTTTTTTTTCCCAAGCTTTTCCCCTCCTTCCCCCCACCCCCACCCCTAGATGACAGGTAATCTAATACATGCTAAATATGATAAATTATATGACAAATCCAATATATGTATACATATCTATACAGTTATCTTACTGCACAAGAAACATCAGATCTAGAAAGAGAAGAAAAAAAAAACCTGAGAAGGAAAACAAAATGCATGGAAATATTCACAGAAAGCGTTAAAATGCTGTGTTGTGGTCCGTACTCAGTTCCCACAGGCCTCTCTCTGGATGTATGACTATCTACAGTAGGAACTTCTTTGAATCACATCATTGTTGAAGAGAACCATGTCCATCAGAATTGATCATCGTATAGTCTTGTTGCTGTGTATAATGTTCTCCTGGTTCTGCTGATTTCACTCAGCATCAGTTCATGCAAGTCTCTCCAGGCCTCTCTGAAATCATCCTGCTGGTTGTTTCTTATAGAACAATAATATTCCATAACATTCATATACCATAATTTATTCAGCCATTCTCCAATTGATGGGCATCCTTTCAATTTCCAGTTTCTTGCCACTACAAAAAGGGCTGCCACAAACATTTCTGCACATGTGGGTCCCTTTCCCTCCTTTAAAATCTCTTTGGGATATAGGCCCAGTAGAAACACTGCTGGGTCAAATGGTATGCACAGTTTGATAACTTTTTGAGCATAGTTCCAAATTGCTCTCTAGAATGGTTGGATCCGTTCACAGTTCCACCAACAATGTATCAGTGTCCCAGTTTTCCCACATCCCCTCCAACAATTATCATTATCATTTCCTGTCATTTTAGCCAATCTGACAGGTGTGTAGTGGTATCTCGGAGTTGTCTTAATTTGCATTTCTCTGATCAATAGTGATTTGGAGAACCTTTTCATGTGACCAGAAATAGTTACAATTTCTTCATCTGAAAATTGTCTGTTCGTATCTTTTGACCATTTATCAATCTCCAGACTACTTTTTAAATATTTTTCTTTTCTTTTACTTTATTTTTATAGTATTTTAAATAATAGACTTTGAGAAATGGGATGGTTCTTTTGGATTGGGGAAAGGCAGAGAGATAGGGAAAAATTAGAACAGGTAAAAACAATAGAAAGCAATAAAATTTTATTTTAAAAATGTTGAAATTTAAAATTCCCTTGAGTTATGATTTTAAGAAAAAAGTTGGGAAAGAAGGAGGCTATAGATTTCTCCAGATTGTTTTTTTTATTTCAATTTTTATTTTTAAATAATTTATTTTATTTTAAACAATATTCTTTATTATACAGGATGGCTCTTTTTGGAGGGAGGAAAGGGAAAATAGATGGAGAAAATCAGGGAAAATAAAAACAACAGAAATCAATACAATTCATTTTTTAAAACATGACTGATGAAAATTAACACTCCTTATCATTATGAATTTTTCAAAATTAATTTTGAGAACAGATCCATAGATTTAAAAATAATTGAAGGGGCTCATAGATTTTTCCAGATTATTTTTTCCTTTTTTTTAAATTTTTTTTCCTTTAAAAAATATTTTTTTTTATATGGGATAGTTCTTTGGGAAGGAGGATGGGGAAGAGCTACAGAAAGATAATTAAAATATGTAAATAATAATAATAATAATAAAACAAGATTTTGAAAAGTGGTCCACAAGCTATTGGTATAAAATCTGATGACTGCCAAAAGGTCTATGAAACAACAACAACAAAAAAGCTTAAGAATTCTCTGTTTGGCAGAGAATTCCATATGTAAATATGTGTATATATGTATACATTTATGCATACACATATATACATGTGTGATACACACAGCATAAGTAGAAATAAGCAAAGCCAAATCTTGATTAGTGCAAATAAAGAATCCTTTGAAACAGCTGCTTTATTTGAATATACATTGCATATTTCCATTAGGCTGGAACCAATGACCACATTTTATGTAATTATAACAGAATAGTGTGGATCTATGTTTAGTTACTTTGTGGGATCCATTGTTAGGACATAACTATATAGAGCCATTGCTAAATGAGGTACTTTGACTCTGGCAATTGGGAGTTAGGAAGTCAGGGAGGACCCTAAGTGAGTTACAGCCTACTTTTTATTATCTTCATTCATAAAAAGAGAATAATAATTTGATCATGCAATTTAAGAGCTGAAAGAAACCTAGGAGTCATCCAGTCCTAAACCCTTCATTTTGTAGGTAAGACAACTTATCCCTTTAAGTTAAAGAATTTACAGAAGAAAATAAATACTATCCACCTTACAGCACTGCTGTGTGCATTCAATGAATTGGTACATATAAAACGGTCCACATATCGAATAGCCTTAAATTACCATGAACTATAATAAATCTACAGATATGACAATAAGAATAACTATTCCCCTAAACAATATTCAATTTCCATTCTACACTAACCTCAAGCGAGGGATTAAATAAAAAGATAGCCAGTGGTGGAGTCATAGATTAGAACCTCGTCTAAGCCCTTGATTTTATAGAAAAGTGATACTCAGAGTTTAGGTGATTTAGCACTTATCTGCTAGTGTCATAGGAATTGTCTTGTGCATGTTGCAAACTCAGAAATTTAAAAAGATTTCCATCTTCTCTAGTTTCACATTGCTGCTATCCTAGGTTAGGACATAGTTATCACTCATGTGAACTATGACAATAACTTTGTGATGATGAACATTTATTAAGACAAGGGTTTGGACCTCTGAAAGTAAAGGCTTAAGCTTTATACTGTTTTTTCATCTCTACTTGATTCCTTCCTAGATCACCTTTCACACTATCATGGATGACTTATATTGTGTATTTATGTGGTATCTCTCCTCTAGATCTCTATCTTCAAATGACTCAAATGGCTCTGGAGGGAAAAGTGAGGCTGGTGACTTTGCACTTCCTCCCCCCATTCCCATTTAAATCAAATTCACTTACTCATTCTGAAATCACCTTCCAGAGGTTATGGATCTCTCCAAAAAAACACCTGGTCTCTCCCAATAGAGTGTAAGCTCCTTGAGGGCAGGAACCATTTATTTGTTTGTTTATTTTGGGGTCTTTTGAACACCAGAAGCTAACCTGGCAAATAATTAGTGACCACTAGTCAATCTTTAAGAAGAGATCTGCCCAAACTCCTCAATGATTCCTGCTATGGCTGCGTAAGCAAAAGTCAAAATAGCTTGGAAGTGAGAAGAGTCGAACCTAAAGTAATGAAGAATTTCAAATCCTGTTCCAGAGATTAATCAGCTATGAGATGCTGAAGCAAGATATTCAAATATCTTTGTGTCTCAGATTTATTATCATCTATATCACAGCATTTATATAGTACCTACTATATACCTGAAGTGCTAAGCACTTCTCAAATCTTACCTCATTTGATTCTCATAACAAGCCTGGAAATAAGTACTATTATTATTATTATTATTCCCATTTTACAGTTGAGGAAACTGAGGAAGACAAAGGTTATATGATTTGCCCAAAGTCACAGTTAGTAAGTGACTAAGACCAAATTCAAACTCAGATTTTCCTAATTTGCTGATGATGGTTTTTTCTCCCTCCTATAAAAATAAGGGGGGGTAGACTCACCAAATTTTGTCCAAGGTCCCTTCCAGTTCTAAACCTATGATCCTATGAAATCAAGCTTATCTGGAATCTGTTAGAAGCCTACCCTTCCATGCCCTCTATGCAACAAAATTAGTCAAAGGTACATACCCACATCTCCAGGCTTTTACTCTGTTGTTCCATAGACTGTATACCCTCTTTCTCAATCCTTCCAGTTGCTCTTAACCCCACTGAAAAGTTTAGTTCAAGTGCCATCTCTGCCATGACACCATCCTTTATCCCACCTGGCATCAGTGACCTATCCCATCCTCCCCAGGTACTATACAGCAGTCTATTCTTTATTTCAATGTATGTTCTATACCTGGGACTACAAAAGCTGCATGAGGGCTGGGGGCCATGGCCTTATCTAAGGCCTCTCTCCTACCACACAGTAAATTTTTCTTAATTATAAAGATGTGCTCCAGAGAGAGGACTATTGGAACTGAGTGGGGATCACACACAGGATTTTCACTCTTTTTGCTGTTGTTTGCTTCCAGTTTGTTTTCTTTCTCATTTTTTTCCTTTTTGATCTGATTTTTCTTGTGCAGCATGACAGCTGTGGAAATATATAGAGAAGAATTGCACATATTTAACATATACTGGATTACTTGCCATCTAGGGGAAGAGTGGAGGGGAAGGGAGGGAAAAATTTTGGAACACAAGGTTTTGCAAGGGTGAATGTTGAAAATTATCTACACATATGTTTTGAAAATAAAAAGCTTTAATAATAAAAAGTAATAAAAATGTTTTGAATTAACTAAGAAAGTTAATTATTACAAACTGTGCTAATGAAATGTCAGCTACTATAATTTTTTTTTCCATGCAGTGTGGGTCAGGACCTGTGAATTTATCAATGTAGGAAATTCTGGATAATTGATTTTCTTCTATGTTCCTTAGGGCCAACTGGAACTGGCCAACTTGTCCTCAGGTTGAATCTAACTCCAGAGGTTTTTCTGGATCAAAGGTCATGGGCCCCATTTCAACTCTAACAAAAGAGATTTCTGGCTTTCTCTGAGAAATAGGCATAGGCAGCTAGATGGCCAGAGTAATGTCTAAAAATAAGTATCTGCTAATAAGTACAGAATCTAAAACTCTCCAACTAGTCCAAACAGCCATTAATCAAATGAAGAATCCTCTCTCCAGCAGCCTTGTAAAACAGGTTTTGTCTTCACAGAAGTTGTCTAAATGTACTCTCCCTCCTCATTCTTCAGATTTCTAGCTTTCTTCAAAGTTCAGATCAAGAGTCATTAAAAAAAAAGGAAGTCATTTCCCTAAGGAGGCTTAGTGTATGTTCTATATTTAATTATATGTATAAAATTAGAATGTGAACTTGTAGTCAGAAACTGTGTGTGCTTTTCTTTGCAAACCCAGCACTTAGCATAGGGTCTGGCTCAAGTTAGGTGCTTAATAAATACTTACTGATTCTACTTATACATAACAATGCGAATTCCTAGAGGACAGGACCTATTTCCTTTGTGTGTCTGTTTCAGCACCACTGTAGGAATCAAATTATTGTGTTATAATTGACTACAGTTTAAGCACAGTGTTTGTGAAAGAAAAGGAAGAAGGAAGAAAGGAAGGGAGAGATGAAAGGAAGGGAGAGATGAAGGGAGGGAGGAAGAGGAAGAAAAAAGAGAAGGAAAGAAAGAAAGAGTAAAGAAAAAAGAAAAACAAAGAAAGGAAAGAAGGAAGAAGGAAAGGAAGAAAAAAGGAAGGCAGTAAAGAAGAAAGAAAAAGAAAAAGAAAGAAAAGAAGGAAGCAATACATTATGTTTTCTTTCTCAGTTTTTTTTCCTGTACAGCAAGATAACTATAAATATATATACACATATTCAATCTGTCAAATATTTTAACATAATTAACATGTATTAGACTTCCTGCCATCTAGGGGAAGGGGTGGGGGGAGGAGGGAAAAATTTGTAACAGAAAGCTTTGCAAGGGCCAATGTAGAAAAACTACCTATATGTTTTGCAAATAAAAAGCTTAAAAAAAAAAGAAGAAAAAAGGAAGGAAAGAAAGAAAAGGAGTGAGGAAGCAAGAAAGGGAAATTGACACTAGAAGAATCAGAATGTAAGAACATTTCAAAGGATCAAGCAGCAACAATTGAAAGTGCAATTTTAAAAAAAAATCTACAAAGAAAAAGAAAATAGGTGAGAATTTTTATAAAACAACAACAACAATTAATGTTCCATTTTTCTTAATTTTCCTGGTCCAAATTCATTTTTTTCCTCTCCTTTGAGGCATCCCTTATTGTTAATAAGTTGGGCTGAAATCTGTCTTCCTGTAACTTCTCTCCAGTCCTTGCTTCAAGCTTTACTTGTTGAGTCCATGCAGAATAAGTCTAAGAATCCGATATTTTTATTTCTTTTTTCCTTCCTTGCCCTTCCTTTTATAATCAGAGGAAAAACTACTAGAAGGCACAAATAGAATAAAGATGTAGATGCACAGGCCTAGGCGGAACCGAGAGATACAGGCTTTCACTTAGGAAATAGATATGGTATCCACTGAAGATGACTTTGTCATCAAGAGCTAATCCATCTGGAAGATCTAGCTTACAGCATTGGTTGGACTAGCTGGAACAAAGAGACCGGGTGAGTGAGGCAAGAGTCAAGCAGCTTCTGAAATGGCAGAAATTAAGGTCTTCAGACCACAAAGGAAGTAGTTTTAGGGCCAGATAAGGAGCTCTTTTCTCCTGGGAGTCTGGAGGGCAGAATAGACTTCCTTAAGATGGGGGTGGTAGTGGTCTGGGAGGGTGCTGCTGAATTTAACAAATATCAAATTGAGATATACTCAAGGGCTTGGTAGCAAGATATGGTCTAAGACTGAGCAAGCAATTTACCTAATTTGGCCCACAATGCAGTATAAAAGCAGTGGGATGGGGGTGGACAGAGCAAGACATAAGCCTAGATAGGCTGGAATCAGATTGTGGAGAGCTTTAAGAGACAAAAAGACTACCTTCTTGAAGCACAAGAAAGTTTCTAACTTTTTCTGTGTCTTAGAACCCTGTAGTAGTCAGTCTGGTGAAGCCTATGGACCCTTTTCAGAATTTTTTTTTTAAATTCATAAAATAAAGTAAAAAACAAAATACAAATGATTACAAAAGAAATTAATACTGAAATACAACTATCAAAATATTGCAAAACAAACAAACAAACAACAACATAAGTTTATGGACATCAGGTTAAAAAAACTCTGCCTTAAAGGGAAGGCTCACTGAGGAAAACATGAAGTAATGACATAAAATTACATAATAATATCTGGATTGCAAAGCATTTATACATATGATGCCTCATAACTATTCTATAAGGTAGACACTACTAGTACTCAAACTATTTTACAGATGAGGAAAGTAAGACTTTGAAAAGGTTATTACAAAGCTATTTAGTCTCAAAGGCAGGATTTGAACTCAGAACTTCTTAACTCAAGGTCCTACATTCTCTATTTACACTGTGCTGGCCAGCTCCTCATGAAGGTGTTCATTCATTTGGACAATGAAGCAAAAACCAGAAGGCTGAATTAACTGCTGGCATTACGGAGTACTGAAAAGCCTGGCCTGGCTACAAGGGAAGTTTTAGGTTGAAGTTAGATAGTATGGAGTAGTAGAGAGAGTGATCTAGGAAGACCTTAATTCAAATGCTGCCTCCAACACTTTCTAGTGGTGTCCCTCTAGCCAAGTCCCTTGACCTCAATTTCCCCACCTGTGAAAATAGACATAATAATAGCACCAACCTCCCAGAGTTGTGGTAAGGCTAAAAGTAGTTTATTTTGTAAAGTGTTTCACAAGCCTTAAAGTGCTATAAAATACTAATATTATTATCATTAATTCCCCATCTGTACAATGAGAGGATGAATAGATGCCTTCTATGGTAATTTTTTGCTCTAAATCTTAGGCACTGTTATCATTTCCAAACAGAGAACCTACAATCTAAATATGGTCTCAGGAGGCAAGGGCTTCCCCTCTGAGACTCTACTTATTCTGTATGAATCTTGTATGTATCTAGTTATATACACATCATCTCCCTGCTTAGAAAGGAAGCCACTTGAAGGCAGGATGTTATTTTTGCCATTCTTTGTATATCCAATGCTCTTGGTATAGAATAAGTACTGAATGCTTAATGTCTGACTGATTTTTTATTATTATTATTATTTTATTAAAGCTTTTTATTTGCAAAACATATGTATGAGTAATTCTTCAATACTGACCCTTACAAAGCATTCCGTTACAAATTTCCCCCCCCCCCAGCCCCTCTCCCCTAGATGGCAGGAAGTCCACTACATGTTAATTATGTTAAAATATTTGAATGTCAGAGTCATGAGTTTGACAGGCATTTAGAGACACTGATTGCCAGGACACATCTAGGACATATATTCAGTGAGGTTGGAGAGCAGGAAATGATTATAATCATGAAAAAAAAACAAAAACAAAAACAAACCACCAAATCATTGCTTTACCAAGTCTTCTAGAGTTAAGACAGAACCCAATTTTAAAAATTTCTATTCTTCTCCCCTTCCCCCTTTCTCTAAGGTTTCTTTTCAGCTCTAAAATTGAGACTATAATTACTTCTGGGTGAACATTAAATATTCTACCCCAGAATCTACCTGACAAAAAGGTATGGGGAAACTATCAGACTGTTTTACACAGCCAACATGGCCCTAGAGCATCACTGTAAATGTGCTCCGTTAGTCCGAAAGAGAGCCTCATTTTTATGTCTCTCAAAAAGTGCCTCGTTTAGGTTACAAAGAGCAGTAAACACACACCATCCTACTAGAGAACCTGCCGGTTGCCATGGCAATTAGCGATCCACATGGCTTTCTCTTCTTCAGCAGCATCCCTCTTCTGTTTGAATTAAGCCAAAGAAGTTGACTGAGACTCTTAAAACACTGGATTTTCTTTTCGCTGAGGGAGAAAAAATCCAGAGGTTGGTATTGAAGGGATAATTCCAAGGTTTCTTAGCAATTTTTTTTTTCAATTTCAAGGGCCAGTACACTGACCAAGCAGTAGGAAGATTTCAGAGCCTATTTAGGCTAGGGTTTTGGTCATTTGGCACAAAGATAATATCAGTCAGTTGTATCCTGAGGGTTAGTTTGACCCAGAGTAAAATAACCTAGGTGGATACTCATCCATAGTAGGCGTACATTTAGAGTCCAGTTCAAATCCTATTCCAGGGGTCTCTAGGAAAAGCAGGTGGGTCAATGTATAGAACTGCAGACATTTTTGGGAGTGGACTCCAACTCTCACTTAGTCCAATTTATACGCAGACAAGGAATTCCTCCTATAGAATCCCTGACAAGTCGATTTAAAAACCTGCACTGAGGGGTACTCCATTACCTTCTCCCAAGGCAGTCTATTCTTTTGCTCAGATCTGATTGCTGGAAAGTTTTTCCTTTTATTAACTGCACAAATATATCTCTTTCCATTTCTTTTAATTAAGATGCATTGTATTAAATCCTGCCTATATTTTTAGCCTGCCAAGACCTTTTCTTTTTTGGGGGGAAAGAGTAAGGATCCCAACTCTGTCATCTATATTAATGGTTTTTTCCTGTTTCTACTTATTCAGAAATTGGATAAACATATCACCTATACCTTCACCTAAGTCAATGATATTGAACAGGATACGGCCAAGGAGATCCCTGGGATACTATACTATAGACCTCCTTCTAAGCTAACAATGATTCTGATTCTCTGGGACATTAGAACTCTGATCAATGCAATTATAAACCATGAGTCAAAATTATCCAAAAAAGCAATGAACATGAAACTCACTTGCTACTACAAATGATGAACTGAAATTGCACACAAACATGCTATTTTTAGAGATGATTAATGTTGTCTTACTTGGGCTATACATTGAAGGCCTTATTATTTTTAAAATTTTGTTTAATGCTTAATAAGGATAGATTAATTTTGAAAATGTTAAACTGTTAAATCTTTTTTTTTAAAAGAAAAAATGATGACCTTTTAGGACTGATTCTATTCATTCAGACAGCCCCATTTCTACCCTAATACATAAGCACATGGACCATATTTTTCTCTATTCTCTATTCTCCATTATAGGAACTAATCAGTCAATAAGCATTTATTCAATCTTTACTATGTGCTAAGTACTGGGCATACAAGGAAAGGCAAAAAGTCACCATCATTCAAGGAACCATTATCAAATGCCTTACTCCAATCCAAATATTCATTCAACAAGCATTTGTTGATTAATCATCTTCAATATTTAGGGAAGGCACTATGCTAAATTCTGGGGATATAAAAGCAAAATAAAAAAAATTGCTCTCAAAAAGTTTACCTTCTATTGTATATACCATTACTTGGACATTCCCCTGGTCTAAGCTGAGTGATGTTAGGGAAAGTATTGTGACTCTCTTTAATCTTGAATGTGCTCAAGAATTCTGAAGAGAGGGTGTGGCCCAAGAGAGTCTAGAAATGGCTCACCCATCTGGCATTTCTGTAGCTATCCATGGTTAACCCCACTCTGGCCCCATTTTCTAGAGGATGAAATAGAAGGGCGAGGGAAAGGAAAAGAGAAGCCTATTTTTATTTAAGTATTCTGGATAGCCTAGGAGTCTTATTTAAAGGTACATAACAATAGTGATCTATTAAATAATGATTAATGCAAGGGTTCTTCAAACACTTTTTAATTAAAGTCTCATCCTTCACTGTGAGGAAGTATGTGGACTTGCTTCAGGAGGGGAGGGAAAGAAAAGGAAGGGTGATTCTATCATGCTAGAAAGAAAAAGGTTCCAAAGAGAAATGCACAGTAAGATATCCCTGAGAGGTCACTTCACAATCAATCAAGTCGGATCTAAAATGGAAAAAATTCTTTGTTGGAGGGCCCTTGAGAAGACAGCTCACTAACTCACTGCTGATGGTGCTGATGGGTTATTTTTTAACCCAATTAGGAAATGATTGGGAATGAAGAGAAAGAAAAGTTACTCAATTCTTCATGCCTTTAGACTCTGCCCAGTACCAGGATTTGGTCCCAACGTGGCTTTTGGGAATAGGAAAAGGTCATCCTGTTCCCAGTGTTGTTCCATGCGCTATTGACATATGAACTCAAGGAATGAATGGACAAACAGATTCTGGTATAGAAATGTAATAGATAGAAAAGTCTAAGGATGAAGTAGTTTATTGAGTGTAGATGGACTGTAGCTTCCAAAGTGTCAGGGAATGGGTAGGATGATGGGTAAAACAGACTGGATTAAGTCTGGTGGGATCTAGGAGCTAGTCCAGATTTTGTCCAAAATCAAATAGATCCTGAAGAGATCATTTAGCCCAAAGCTCTCAGTTTATAAATGAGAGAACTGAGATCTAGGGAAATTATATGATTTTCTCTAAATCATATATTTAGTTAGTGGGATAGCCAAAACTAAAATAATCCAAGTCTCCCATTTTCCTTCCCTCCTTTTTTTCCTCCCTCCCTTACATAACAACATAAACATTATATGAGGAGAGAGAATGTGGCAGAGAAGAAAAGAATGCCAGCCTCAGAAAAATTCAATATAGAAGTCTGATGTATATTTAATCTTCCTAAAAGAAATTCTAGTATTTCCAGGAAGTAGATCAGCATTGGGCAGCCAGACAGTGAAATGAATAGAGCATAGGTCTTGAAGTCAGGAAAACTCCTTTTCCTAATTTCAAATCTAGTCTCAGTCACTTACTAGCTGCATGAACCAGATCAAGTCATCTAGCCCAGTTTGCCTCAGTTTCCTCATCTGCCAAATGTGCCGGAGAAGGAAATGGTAAACCACTCCAGGATCTTTGCCAAGAAAATCCTAAATGGGATCATGAAGAGTTAAATATGACAGAAAAAAAAAAAACCCACAACAACAACAATAAAGATCAGCATTGGCAGGGGGAGTTTCCTTAAAGGGAATTCCCTACAGTGGTAAAAATCACAGCTCTGGAGGAACAGATCAAAGAATTGATCCTAAGACAAACAGATCCTATTTCACTTTCCATCCACTGAATCATCCTAGTTTCTCTCTCACCTGGCCCCTTTTCTAAATTGAGTCCTGAGGAAGTGATAAGGGAACACCAAAGGAAGGATTTATGAAAGGTGATCCATCACCCAAGACAGGCTCCAACCATAAGCATTACTTTGTGCCTTCCATCCCATTGAACATATTTCTCCGACAACATCAGCAATTACTCACAAGAGCAGGAAGTAAGTCCTCCCTCAAAGTGGAAATGTGTCACTGACATGCTTCGACTAGCTGAACATTTTCAGGAGCACAACAGAGAAGAGATGCAATCATAGAATCATAGATTTTTCCACCTCCTGGCTTCTTTTCGAGGTCAGCTGAATGCTACTGTCTGGCGAAAAAAAAAAAAAAAAATTCTTTCCTGGTCCTCTTAATCACACTGCCTTCCCTCTACTGATTGTTCCACTTTATCCTGTCTATAGCTTGTCCTTAGCTTGGACCCATGGGACTGTGAGCTCACTGAAGACAGGAATTTTCTTTTACCTTTCTTTATATACTCAGTACTTAACATAGAGCCTGGCACATAATGGGTGCTTGACAAATATTTATTAATCGACTGACGGACTTCTGAGGTGATCCAGTCAAGGCTTGTTTTTTTTTTTCTCTCATGTATTTTCCCCTTCTGATTTGATTTTTTCTTGTGCAGCATGATGAATATGGAACTATGTTGGGAAGAAATGCACATGTTTAGCCTATATTCCTGTATTGGGGATGGGGAAGGGAAGGAAGAGGGAGAAAAATTTGGAACATGAGGTTTTGCAAGGGTGAAAGTTGAAAACTAACTTTGCATGTATTTGGAAAAATAAAATACTATTAAAAATAAAATAAATAATGTCATCACAGACAGGATAAAGAATAGAAGTTTTCCACCAATGCTATTTGTTTTTCATCCTTCATTTTTGGAGAGGAACAGTAACATCACAGAGTGCTGTCTTGTTTGGCGAGTAAACTAGATTTAAGAGAGGCAGAATTACTTTGCAAGTGAACACAAAGTCATCAGTCTCACTCTCTTTCCCAGAATCCAAGTGCAAGAAAAAAGTCAAGACAATTAGCAATGGCTTAGAATGATGACCTTGCTTCTTAGAATGTCTGACCAACTTTAAGCACTCCACAGCACCTGCTTCATGGCCACTGGAATAAATTTAATAACTAAAATAAAGAAGTCCTGAATCATTCAGGACAAGTGTTTTAAAGTGTTTAAAAATGAAACTTTTACAAAAGTAACAAGGATTCTCAAAACTTGCACAATGAGTGGTAATAAGGACTCATCCGACGTTTAGGATTATTCACCAATTTTCTTGCCTGAGTGGCTTCAGAGGGGATGGCCAAGGATGGATGATTGTGTCAGCTGGGAAAGGCCAAGGCCCTCCTAGATTAATGATTAGCAGAGAAACTCCAGAGTGATTGTGATTTGAGGCACCTAAAGGCCACAGAGCTGAAGCTGGAAGGAATATTAGGTTTTCTAGTCCATCTCTCATGTTTATGGAGGAGGAAAAACTTATGTGAGGTTCACTTGCAAAGTAACCGGACCAGGACCTTATCTCAGATGCAAATTCCAAGGGCAATGCCTTTTCTGATCAACCAGTCAACAAGTATTTTATTAATTGTTACTCTGTGCCAGACTGGGAAGATGAAGAAAGGCAAATATACAATAGTTGCATTCCTTGAGAGAAAATATGCATATAACCCATGTCAAAGTGTAGACTGGAGGTAATATCAGAGAGATTCCCATACCTATGAAATGACTTGCTAACAAAGAGTCAGAGAGAGGTTTGGAACTCAGGTCTCCCAGGCTCCAACCTTAGCTCTCTATTCATTATTCTAACCTCTAAGCCCTCTAATTTCTCGGCAACTTTATAGTTTCCTTAAAGCAAGCAAAACTTTAGGAAATGTTAATTCTACAATTCTGAATTTTAATTTCTCTACATATAATTTTATTCCACAGAGAACTAACCTCAACTTTAGATCAGATGTAAGAACAAAACAAACCCAAATTCAATGAACATCATAATGTCTGCCTTTTGGTCAAAGCTAAAAAAATTCTTGATATGCCAACCTCACTCATATGCAATCTGTTTTTAAGACTTATTTGCCAACCTGAAATATTAATTCCATTGCAAGCAACATATCCTAAAGTTTGATTTAAAAAAAAAAGACTTCAGGGCAGCTAAATGGTACAGTAAATAGAACATCAGTTAGAGAGTCAAAAGGACCTGAGTTCAAATCCAGATTTGGATACTTAAAATATACTAAACTTGTTTGACCCTGGAAGTCACTTATCCCCAAATGCCTCCCCAAACAAACAAAAAAAGACTCTCTTCAAAGATTTCCATAGCAGTGTTTCATATACAGTATGAGAAAAAAAGCAAACAAACCCTAAAAACATAAATATCCAACAATTTTGTTGTTCTTGAGTTGTTTTTAAGTCTTGATTAACTCTTTGTGACTGTTTGGGGTTTTCTTGGCAAAGATACTACAGAGGTTTACCATTTCTTTCTCCAGTTTAACAAGAGGGAACAGTTAAATTAATCATGGTACAGTATACTGAGTGTCCCAAAAGTCTTAGTGCAGCTTTCTAGTTTAGAGTGGCATTTTGGGATGACTGAACTAAAAAGGATACCATAAGCAAAAAAGACTATTAGCAAGAAGAATATACATATATGTGAAAAGAATTTTATGAACTAATGCAACACTAAAAAAATAAAAAAAATTTTTAAAAAAGCAATGTGATAGGTGCTTTAAAAATACCTGGCAACTTTTTGTAGTGTCAAAGAACTAGAAATTGAGTGGACACCCATCAGCTGGAGAGTGACTGAATAAATTATGGTATATGAATGTTATGGAATATTATTGTTCTGTAAGAAATGACCAGCAGGATGATTTTAGAAAAATTTATATGAACTGATGCTGAATGAAGTGAGCAGAACCAAGAGAACATTGTACATAGTAATAACAAGATTATGTGATGATCAACTGTGATGGACTTGGCTCTTTTCAAAGTGATTCAAGGCAATTCCAATAGATTTGTGATGGAGAGAGCCATCCAAATATATAGAGAGAACTATGAAGACTGAATGTTGTTTGAAGCTTATTATTTTCAGCTTTTATGTTGCTGTTGTTTGTTTACTTGTTTTTTTGACTTTGTCATGATTTTTCTCTTTTGATCTAATTTTTTATTTTTGCTCAGGATGACAAATATGGAAATATGTTTAGAAGAACTGCACACATTTAATCTATATCAGATTGCTTGCTGTCTTGGGGAAAGAGGAGAGGGTAGGAGACAGAAAAATCTGGAACACAAGGTTTTTAGAAGGTGAATGTTAATTACTATCTTTGCATGTACTTGGAAAAATTAAATAATGTAAAAAAAAAGAAAAGCCTACATTCCAATATTAAAGTGAAAAAATTAATACTTGGCAACTTGAATAAGTTGTTACAGTAAAAAAAAATCCTCAAATCTAAACAACAAAAAACTCTCCAACTGGTATGGAACCTCAACTCAGCCAGGTGAACCTTAGCTGCTTTTCCGGATGGGATCTGTGGATTCCAAGGGCATCTCTACAACATGATGAAGCATCAGCTTTGAATGGACTCTTATGGAATAATTAAGTTTTGATCATTTTCCCATCCTAACTCTTAGGAAAAAAACAAACTATTTTTGATACACCTCCTCCTCTCCACCCCCATCCCCTTGCCCAGAATAGTACCATGAAAATTATAGGTGTTTATTTTTTTAAACAAATTTTGATATTTTACCAGGACTGGTGAGGTAATTTGGGTTGCTATTCTCATAAACTCTAGTGACTTGGATTGGTGAAATAGGTATAAAATAGGTCACATTGACAATAATTAAGTTTGAAAAGAAGGCATATGCTAATACCCCAAGGTATTTTTTTTTAAAAAGGAAACTTTACCTTATGGCTCACCTCAATGATTATTTTTTAACCAATTTGTTAGTAATTCTTTTTAGGCTGCTTTATGAAAAACTTTAGCTAAACTTTACATTTAAATTAAGTCAACAGAATCAACACTTTCACACTCCATTCCATTCATTCTCACTTAGGTCTCTACACTTTAATTACTAGTACTGATTTTCCATTCATAGGATCATGGATACTAGATCTATAGCTGGGCCCCTTTTTTTGAATTTTCCTCACCGTCAAGATGACTCAGATATGTCAGTTATCAAGCATTTATTAGACACCTACTATGTGATAAGTTAAGTAATATGCTAATTGGATAGCATATTACTTAACAACTCTTAAGAGAATATCTACTCTCATGAGATGAGATTTACAGATGGAGATAACATTCTAAAAACTAAGTACAAAAAAAAAAAGATATATACAGAATAAGAGATAAATCAACAGAGAGCCTTAATATCAAGGGGAACTGGGTAAGGTTTCTTGTAGAGAGAGTGGAAGATGTTAGCCAGACTTTGAAGGAAACTGGGAAGGAGGGAAAAGGGAGAACATTTGAATTATAGGGGTCAGAAGATGGAAGTTCTTTTACTGAGAGCAACAAGGAGGCCAGCGATATCAGATTGAAGATTATATGGGGTTGAAGGGTAAAGTGTAATAAGACTGGAAAGAAAGGGTCCTGGAAGCCAGAGAGCCACTGAAACTTATTGGATGGGGATGGGAGAGGTAACATGGTCAGATCTTCACTTTTAGGAAGATTAACTTGACAGCCGAGTCATCCTTGGCGTCATCCTTGTCTCCTCTGTTGCTCATCTCACATATCCAATCATTTGTCAGCAGTTATTCTGTGCAATTACTAAGTACAGGAGATACAACAGTTTCTGCCCTCCTTACAATTCTATTGACTAAAACACAGACTAAGACAAAAATTGGCTATGATAGCCATTGGTAGAGGTAGAAATCAGACTGACAAAATAACGAATGCACTTAATAAAATGCTTGCTGAATGAATCTTTGAAATAAGAAATGTGTAGGAGCATTGATTTGATAGATAATAAAAAGGGGTTGAAGAAGTGGTCAACCCAAAGAAGAAGCAGCAAAATAATAAAACTTATTTGTCAAAAGATTTGCAAACCATAAATTGCCTCATGAAAACATGTTCCCAAATGCTTATAAGAGAAATGCAAATTAAATTAATTCTAAGATTTCAAATCACTCCAGGCAAATTGGCAAAGAGGGGAACTCCATCATTGTTGGTGGGACTATAGGAAGACAGGCACACTGGTGATGTTAATGGCATATGAATTTAATATTATTGTTCAATAAAAAATGATGAACAGGGCATTCAGGAAAACATGGAAAGATTTGTAGGAGTCGATGAAGAATGAAATCAATAGAACCAAAAGAACAACAGACACAATGATAACAATACAAGTGAAAACATAATTAAAAGGGAGTTGAATTCTGAATAATGGAAAAATTATTGAAGGCCCTTAACTAACAAAACAAACACATCATTTATGGAAATGAGGGAGACTTCTAGTACAGAATACTGTATACCTTCTAGGAAAGATTTGTGTATTGTATGCTTTTGTTTTTAACACAGATGATGGTCCAATGAGTGGGGGAAGAGTAAAGAATGACTTGCAACCTAAACAAAAGCTATCAATAAAATGTGCCATTTTTGAAAATGGGTTGTGATCCTTTCTGACTTGGAAAAGAAACAAATGTTATGGAAATCCCTATAAATAATGTACAGCCCAGTCCCCAAAGCTCATCTTAGTCATATTAAAATACTTTCAAAAACAGTGCTTTTGCAGTAGTAGTATAAGGCAGAACTTAAATTTTTTCCACTCACCACCTCTTTTCACCCAAGAAATTTTTACATGATCCTGGGTATATAGATATATCATAGACATAGCCCACAATCTCAGCAGTGGGGGAAGAGTAAGGGAAAGGAGGGAAAGAGAGGTAGAGAAATAGAGATAGAGAAACGGGGGGGGGGGGAGACAGAGAGAGAGAGAGAGATCTTTTTAAAAAGAAGTGCTTGAATGAACTCTGTAATGTAAATAATGAAATGCCATTAAGATCATGAAAGACAATTCATTCTTCACTGGCACTAGGCACAAGAGAGAGATAGGGTACAATAAATAGAGAGCTGGCCGTGGTATCAGGGGCCTTCTTCAGATACTTACTAAGTCATCCTAGGCAAATCATTAACCCTAAAAAGCTAGGTGGGGCAGTGAATAAAATACTGAGACTGGAGTCAGGAGGCCCTGAGTTCAAATCAGCCTCAGGCACTTTTTATTAGCTGAGTGACTCTGGCCAACTCATTTACTCCTGTTTCCCTCAGTTCCCTCATCTGCAAAATGAACTAGAGAAGGAAATGGCAAACTACTTCAGTATTTTTGCCAAGAAAACCCAAAATAAAATCACAGAAAGCCAGACCTGAGTGAAATGATCCAACAACAATTATTTAACTTCTCCATGTCCTAGGCAACTCTTAAAGACTAATTTCAGAGAAGATGCTATCTTTATCAAGGTATCAAGGGAGAGAATGTTCACATTAAGTTCTCCACACAGAAGAAATCATAGATCTGACTACCAAAAAAGAGGAGAAAGAGGGAAGGGTTATTAATTCTTGTCAGCAAAGTAGGGATGACAAGGTGACACAGCAGAGTAAGTACTGGCTGTGGCTTCAGAAGACCTGGCTTCAAATCCTTCTTCTGATACTTTGACCATAGGCAAGTTACTTTCATCCTCCTGGGCCTTAGTTTCCTAATCTATAAAATGAAGATGGAGCAGAAGGCTTCTAAGTTTCTTCCCAGCTCTAGACCCAGAATCTCATGATTTTATATAAAAAAAAAACCCCAAAACATTCACACTAGTTTATTCTTCTAAAATCCCAATTAAAATCCCCATTTCTTTCTTTTTTTTACTTTCCCCAACTCCTCTTAATTCTAGTCCCTTCTTTTTATTAATTATTTCCTATTTATCCTGTTTAAAACTTATTTGTATAAATTTGTTTGCATGTTGTCTTTCTCAATAGATTGTGAGCTGGGGGGGGGAGTTTTTTTTTGCCTTTCTGTGCTTAGCACAGTGTCCAACACACAGTAGATGCTTAATACATACTGACTGATTATACTAAAAAAATGTACAGCATCAGTTATGCTTCTATTGGGAATATCTCTTAGCTCTGCAACTTGCCACATGGGTTGCAATTATGTATTTTATTTCTGAAAGAAAAAAAAAGCATCCAGGGTACCAGATGTAAGCATTTTTCCCCCATACATCAAAAGAGTAGTGGTTTCCATAATGGATGCCAACAGTTCTGGAAGAGACCCACCATATTACAGTTGATTAAACCACTTGGGGCCAGAAAAGCTGCCTTCTCTCACCTTTACCTTTCTTGCCCACACACACAATCCTTTTCAAGCCCCAACAATTCTTGGAATAAGCTTTAGGGCAAGTCAGTTACTATTTCTAAATTATAATAAGTAGCAGATGAAGCCAATGTTGGCTCAGAAATAAGCATCCTTCTCCCTCTCCTCCTCCCCCCCTCTCCCTCCCTCCTTCCTTCCCCCCACCTCTTTCTCTCTCTCCCCTCTCCTCCTCTCCCTTTCCTTTTCCCTCCCTCTCCCTTTCTCTCTCTCTCTCCCCTCCCTTTCTCAACTACTCCTTTTCCAGATCAAAGTAGAGAAGGGTAACGCCCTCCTTCTTTAATAGAGTCTTGGACCATTTATGAATGTTGACTGCCTGTCAATCAAATGACCTTTAACCTTCCTTACTCGTGAGAAACTGGGTTGAAAGCATTACATCAAAACAAGTCCAGACATAGGCTCCCTGGGTGTCCCTTTCAACAGTCAGCACAGCTGAAAACACCACCCACTGTCTCCACAGCAAAAGCTATTACAGCTCAGCTGGCCTACAGACCACCTGCAAGCCAGAACACTAAAACATCAGCAAATAGAGCTCTGAAGAAAAAAGATGGGTGGCCCAGTAGGAAGTGTGTTAACATCTGGGACGAGAGGATCTGGATTCGAAGCCAGCCATCTATTATTTGTGACCTTTTTGATTTTGGCCAAGTCACTTCTTTCAGGCCTCAGTTTCCCCATCTGAAAGACTTGGACTAATTGGTCCCACAAGTTCCTTTCCAGATCTAAATCTATGATCTGCAGAAGCTGGTCATTGTACATGATGTCCCAAAAGTGTTGGAGCTGTTTGCCTGCAGTAAGACTCTGAAGACACTCTTTGAAAAGATTTTATATATATGTTATATATATATATATATACACACACACACATATATATACTATATATATATAAATATATAAATAATACTCTGTAAAAATTATATATATGTATATATGTATATCCTAAGAGAAACTAGTTTATATTCATTCTTCTAAAGGGATTAAAATTTAAATTGAGAAAGATGGAGTTAAAAATTTTTTTAAGAGAATTAATGAGAAAGCATTCATGCTTTCTCATTATTACTTGCTTTGTATAAGGAAAGGAATGAAGTCCAATTTAGCATCCAGTTGAGAAGTGCAAGGTACAGGGACAACTTGCTTGCTTGGATCAGGTCAGACTAAGAGACAGGAATTTAAGCTGGGGTGGGGAGGGACCATTCTAAAGTAGTCAATTCAACACACATTCATTAAACATCTACAATGGAGTAAGCAAAATTATAAGGCAAGATAGGCACCTGAGATTCAAAGATAGTGAATCATTCCCTGTGCCCTCAAAAGACTTAGTCTTTCCTATATGTATATAAAATATACATATAATAATATAAATATAAAGCATATCATAAATACATATTTATATATAAATATCTGCACATATATATATACACACACACAACATCTGCACAGATAAATAAAGCAAGTTTATACACAAAGTGGTTTTTCTGTTGGCTTGCCTCAGGTTTGTGATCTATCTCAGTGATGTAGGGGAACTCCCTATAAAGAAACTGCCTTTATGACGGCAGATTTGCACTTGTTCTGAAATTTATACTCTTACAAAGCTGCCTGGGGCACTGTGAAATTGACTTGGTCAGGACTGAACAGCCAACATGTGTCTGAAGAAAGATCTCTGCCAGGTCTCCTGGACATTAATAAGTCTTTTTTTTTTTCCCTAGGAGTTTCTTTGTAAACAGAATAATTTCAGGAAGGAAGATCACTTAATTGGAGAAAGTGTAGAAAAGCTTTGTACAGGAGGGGGTATCTAAACATTGATTGTATGAGATGGGAGGAGGAGACAAAGGGAGATTACCTTGCTAAGGCACGCAGGAGACAGAATGTCACATGCAGAGAATACCTATCAGATCAATTTGATCCGAGCAGAAACCGATTACAGAGATAACAGGAAGCAAAATAAGATTGGAAAGGTAGCGAGTCCAGCACAACCACTAAGGCACAGAGAATTGGGAAGCAACAATGTATTTTTCATTGGTTTGGTTAAATGAAGGAAAGGGCTCCATAATATTAATTAACCACAAGGGATAGTATTGTAATACCAAAAAAATTTATTACTTGTGACCCACTGAGAGTGAAGTGACTTGCACAAAGTCACACAGCTACAAAGGGTCTGAGATGAATCTTCCTAACTCCAACCCTGGCATGCTGTGCACTATGGTGCTACCCAGCTGCTCTGGGGGCTCGTTAGATGGCTTCTAAGATTATTTAAAAGAAAATGAGATCTTTGTAAAACTCTTGGTACAGAGCACTAAAGTAAAAATAAATAAGTAGTACACAGCAGACATAGTGCGTGGCATATAGAAGGTGCTACATAAATGCTCATTCTCTTCCCTTTAGCTCTATATATGTGAATATTTTCCAAGTTCATAAAGCCCCTTTCAGATTTCCCCACAATACCACTATCCACATATGAAGAGGCCAGAAATCTGGCTGAGTTGGTGGTGATCATCATCAGTCCTGTCTCACCTGAATCTCTGTAAGGTCGGGTTTCCAACACTTACCATCTCATTCAGTTTCTGAAGTGGGCTAATACCCCACAAAGCTAACTCCATAATTAATTGTGAGAATTCAATGACATAATGTAATAGAATGCATTGCCAACTGAAAGCACTATATAAATGCCAGTTATTAGTAATTGTTTCTTCTATAAGATAATAAATTATTTGAAGGCTGAGATAGTTAAATTACTTCTTTTTATCCTCCTCAACTCTTTGTAGTGTACCTGATAAAACAACAAATTCTCGATATAAAATGCTTGTTTAGAATATGTGTTAGTAATTAAAATTCATAAATTAGTATCAATAAAATATTTATCTATTTTAGTCAATTGACAACCATTTAAGTACCTACTATGTGCCAAGTGCTTAAAAAAACCTATGCTGTCAGAGCATCTTTTATTTATAGCCTGCTCATTTATATAAAAATAACAAGATAGAAAGGTTAAGTTCTTCTCCAAGTTCCCCCTTTTCATTCACCAATGCAGAGACAGAGCCACAGCCTAGCTCATGGTGTGGTTTCTTTTCTAATCTAATGAAGAAACTCTTCCATCTGATTCACTGCTGGATGATTCACTGTTCTGTGTATTCTCACCAGTTCCATTAACCTTCTCTCAACACAAAGAAACACAATTAAGAAAAGCAGGATTTGCTAAGCAGTAGCTTTTGTCTATGAAAAGATGCTAGATAGGCATCTTCAGCATTGCCAGGTGGATTTCAACCTTGAACAGCAGTCCCAAAAACTGGGACTACTTCCTGTTCCTGGTAAATTTCACATGCACTTAAAAAACGGTCCCTATCAGAAAAAAAGAATAAAGTAAAAATGGCCAGCAGAGAACAAAAGAAAGCCTACACAAAAGCAAGAATGAACAGTTATTTTGAATCCTCCTTGATGTTCTGCTGGGCACATAATTTTTTTATCTTTTTCTTTCTTTCTATTTTCTGTTTTGTTTTTTTTTTATTTTGTGTTTAAGTTTTTTAAAAAAATAAAATCATATTTTTAATGTCCCCTACATTAGCAACAGGAATACAGACCTGAATTCTGACCTGGAGTTCCTTTCAACCCCTTTTATTTTCTGTCCTCCTTGTTTCTGCCAACATATTTATTTATACTAAGCATTCTAATCTGTCATAGACCCTCTGGCAGTGTACAGATTCTTTTTTTCCCCCAGAATAATGGTTTTAAATGCATGGGATAAAATACCTACATTGACAAAGGAAATCAATTTCACTGAAAAACAATTATCAAAATATAGGGGGAAAAAGTTTAGAGACTCCACATTAAGAATCCCCATTCTTGCTCTACTGTGCACATGGCAATATTTTCCCCCATTTTTTATTTTGTATTTAAATTTAAAATAAAAATAAGCTAATTTTTTAAAAAGGTACACCTATTGTATGCAATCGTCATCAATCAACCAGATACCTAGGGCTGAGCCAGCTCCACCAAAATGAATTCACAGGCTACACACAGGTTTGCCTACAGATCTGTACCAAGTTTCTCAATTAGTCTATTATGTAAGAAACAGTATTACCTGTTCAACCCACACACTTAAAAGGGAGAAGTTGGGGCTATAATGTTTAATATGATTGTCTGTCTGTCTCTCTCTCAGCAAAGTTAGATTGTTCTAATGCTTAAAATCCCTCTTTTTTACCTCTACTTCTCAGAATTCCTAGCTTCCTTCAAAGCTTGGCTCCAGAGACACTTCTATCCCAATTCCCCCACTTGTTAGAATGCTTCCTCCATGATTCCTAAGGATATTTGGTATATTTTGTTTGAGCTTATCAATGTAATTGTTTTTCTCTTATTGAAAGCAAGCATCCTGAAGGAAGGGAGTTTCCTTTTGTACTCCCAGCCTCCAGCATAATACCAGGCAGGAAGTAGGCACTTAATGCTTGATGCTTGCAGAAATTAAGCTAAAGGATGTTACTGGTGTGTAAGACCATAGATTTGGGGCTAGAAAGGACTTCAAGGGCCACCTTGCTTAAAACAACCTTTTGATTTTACACATGAGGACATTGAGGTGCAGGGGGCTTAAGTGAACTTTTCTGAGTCACACTAATACTAAGAGGCAAAAGCAACACTTGAAGTCAAATCCCCAGATTTCACATCCAGAACTCTTTTCCAATAGCACTTCCCAGGTTGCATGTAAGCAAATGATAAGTTAGATCCAGCCACTGACTCAGTGAATACAGCACTGGACCTGGGAAGAGGAAAACCTGAGTTCAAATCCAGCTTGTCACTTCCTAGCTATATGACCTTAAGCAAGTCACTTATGGATGAACTGGAGAAGGAAATGCTAAGAAAACCTTAAATGTGGTCACAAAGATTCAGACATGACTGAAAAACAACTGAATAACAAGGTAAGGTAAGCTGTACTAGCACATTTAGAAAATTCCTTTTGTGTCTAGGACTCAGTATTACCATCCAGAAAATGGTAATTGCTCCTATCCCATTCCTCCTGGCAGAAATATCATATGAACATAAATGTGCTTAGTCTAAGATGAGAGGGAAAGGTAATTATAAACGTTGAAAGGAATGTGGGAAAGCTGGAACACTAATACATTGTTAGTGGAGTTGTGAACTGATCCAACCATTCTGGAGAGCAATTTAGAACTATGCCCAAAAAGCTTTGAACTGTGCATACCCTTTGATCCAGCTGTGTCTCTACCGAGTCTGCATCTCAAAGAAATCGTAAAAAAGTAAAAGAACCCATATGTGCATAAATATTTGTAGCAGCTTTTTTGTGGTGGCAAAGAACTAAAAACTGAGTGGATGCTCATTAGTTGGAGAATGGCTGAATGAGATGATATATGAATGAAATGGAATATTACTGTTTCATAAGAAATGATCAGCAGGATGAATTTAGAAAGGCTTGGAGAAACTTACATGAATTGATGCTAAGTAAAGTGAGTAGAACCAATAGAACATTGTAGACAGCAACAATAAGATTATGTGATGATCAACTGTGATGGCCTTGGCTCTTTTCAACAATGAGGTGATTCAGGTCAATTCCAAGTGCTATCTACATTCAGAGTGAGAACTGTGGGGATTGAATGTGAATCACAACATAGTATTTTCACCTTTTTGATTGTTGTTTGCTTGCTTGTTTTTTCTTTCTCCTTTTCCCCCCTTTTGATCTGATTTTTCTTGTAAAGCATGATAAAAATGGAAATATGTTTAGAAGAATTGCACATGTTTAACTTGTATTGGATTACTTACTATTTATTTAGGGGAGGTGAGAAGGGAGGAAGAAAAATTTGGAATACAAGGTTTTGTAATATTGAAGATATCTTTGCATGTATTTTGAAAAATAAAAACCTATTATTTTTTAAAAGAAATACTGAAATTTTTTTAGTTCAGAAAAAAGCTTCAGGTAATGTTAATTTAAATAGAATTCTGCAAAAAGT
>JAJPUD010017850.1:0-30213 GCA_023553655.1 Myrmecobius fasciatus
TTTTTTTTGTGATGGCAATGAATTTGAAATTGAGGAGATGCTAATCAATTGGAGAATGGCTGAACTGATTGTGGTATATGATTGTAATGGAATGTTATTAAAATGGAGGGCTTCAGAAAAAAATGGCAAGATCTCTATGAACACAAACCAGTAGGTTATCATGTGCAGTAATGATAATGTTATAACAATGATTAACTTTGAAAGACTTATATACTCTGATCAATGTAGTGATTTAAGACAATTTCAAAGAATTTGAGAAATGGAAGTTAGGTGGCCCAGTAGATAGAGCATCAGGCCTGCAGTTAGGAAGATTCAGGTACAAATCCAACCACAGACACAAACTGTGTGACTTTGGACAAGTCACTTAGCCTGTTTGCCTTAATCTACTAGAGAAGGAAACGTCTAATCACTGTGGTAACTTTATTTAAAAAAATTACATAAACAACATGGTCCATGGGGTCACAAAGAATTGAATATCAACAGCATGATATAAAAATGCTCTCCACTTCCAGAGAGAGAACTAATAAACTCTGAGTTTTGACGTATAATTTTCTTGCTTCATTTTTTCTCTTTTTTGCAATATGGCTAATATGGAAATATATTTTGCATGATTTTACTTGTATAATTGATATTCTACTTACCTTCTCAATAGGTAGAGTAGGGGTGGAAGATATGGATAGAATTTGGAATTCAAAATTTAAAAATAAAAGAATGTTTAAAAACATAATATTTTTTAAACAAATGGGTGTTAAAATAAAAGAATGAATAAACAAACATAAAAATGTACATAAATAAATGCAACCTTTTAAGGGTCCTCAGAAGTATTGCCAGATTTTCAGCCTTGTCAGTGGCATTTCTCCTTCCAAGCCAATCATAGAAAACAGTTCATGCTTCATAATGGAAATATTGATTGGTAATACCTTGTTAGTTCATTAATATCTTGTCATAGAGGAATACATTCTGTGATTATATCAGCTGAGCAAGTGAAACTCAACTGAAGTGAGAACTCCTTCCTTTTAAATGATTCCCCGTGGAACAACAATTCTAACATAGTACTCACAGTTCTATGTCAAAAACTAAAGTACTTGTTCATTTATGATTAATATTCTTATTCGTGACATAGATAATGGCATAGATAGCATGCTTATGAAATTTGTAGATGACTCAAAATTGCTACATCTAAATTACTGGATGCTAGAGTGAGCATACAAGTGAAAACATTGAGATAAATCATAAAACAATAAAAATAAATATAAAATTTTTCACTTGTACTAAAAATCAACTATATATATAAATATATATATATAGGATAAATGAAACACAGTTAGATGAAATACTCTGAAAAAAAGATCTCATATTTGCTTTTGTTTGGTTTGGTTTGATTTTAAATGGATGATAAGTTCCATATCAGTCAATAGTGTGATAAGGTAGACAAAAACATTGGCCACAGTCATTGGCTACATTATTTGAGGCATAGTTTTCTAATGTAGGGAGGTGACAGTAACACTGTACTAGTATAACATGGTACTCTCCTACTCCGACCACATCCTGATTATCCCATTTAGTTCTTGCCATTATATTTAGGAAGGATGTGGATAAGCTATACAATATCCAGAAGAGTATAACCACAGTGGCAAATGGACTTCATATCATTCTGTATCATCTGCTAAAGGAAAAGGGATGATGACTTAGGGCAGAACATGAGATCTTTTTTTTTTTTTTTTTTTTTTTTTTAAGGCAATTGGGGTCAAGTGACTTGCCCAGGGTCATACAGCTAGGACAGCTAGGACGTGTTAAGTGTCTGAGATCAGATTTGAACTCAGGTCCTCCTGACTTCAAGGCTGGTGCTCTATCCACTGTGACACCTAGCTGCCCCAACATGAGATCTTTTTAAGAGAGCTGTTTAAGTAATTGTAACATAGGGAAAGAATTAGAATTGAATAACAGAACTGGGAACCATGTGTGCATGGGTAGAAGTTTCAAATAGGTGGATTTAGGTTCTCTATATGCATGTATTATATATATAAAATATATCTATATAGATAAATACAGATAATACATAGATACATGCATATATAAACATAATACACTTTTATTATATATTAAAGGATAATTATATATAGATATGTTCATATGTATATATATTGCTCATGCATATCCCATGCATGTATATATATATATCACAGAAATGAACCTGAATGGTTAGAATTCCATTTTGGGTTAAGCAAAAAAAAAAAGTACATGTTTAATTATATAATTCATTGACCAAAGGATTTTGACTATCTCCCCTTTCCCATTCCTTCTGAGACTAAAGTTTCTGAGACTTTAATCCTTTTATCCCAAGAGTTTTTTTTATTGTAGCTTATTTCTATTTTGATTATCTGTAGCTATAATTAGTGCCTATTAAAGCAAAGTGTTAAATCTGCACTCCATCTTCCCCCTTATTATTAGTGTGTGTGGGATCCAATAATTACTCCAAGACATTTTAAGAGTTTTTTGAAGTGAATGGTAGGGTAATAGGGATGTCACAACATACCTTTGTACAAGTTATAGAGTGAAAAATAAACAATGACAAGAAAATAAAGCAGTTAAATGAACACTCATGAGCATAGTTAAGAAGAAACTGTAGTCTTGTTAGTAACTTATGTGATTCAAACTTCAATTCATGAATTAAGATTCTCCCGGAAAGAAAAGTCCATGTTGTCATCAATATCCTTCCAGTGATGGTCTATGATTGTATAGCATGGAACAGTAAAATCCCTGAAGAAATGAAGAAACAGATCTATTCATCTTCCTCTAAAAAAGGAATGGAGAGAATCATAGCAGGCTGTAGTAGCCTGCAATTTCTCTCTGTCTACAAAGCATAATACACTGGAATCTCCAAAGAATTAAAACTATGGAAAGATGTACGGCTGGTACAGTGTGACGGAAGTTATGAGTTATACCAAGAAGTGGTGTAAAATAAAACCATCAGAAAAAAAATGTGCTATAGAAAAAGATGGTAGACCAGTTGTACAGTAAGAGAAAAGATAACAAATGGACGGCCTGAGTACTTATGAGTCTACATGTGATATCTAAAGGTCTAGGGAGGGGGTTCTTCACCTTTGTTGTAGCATAGACCCCATCAGCAAATCTGGTAAAGTCTCTGGCTTCATCTCAGAAGAAGTTTCTTAAATGTACTTATATTGAACTAAAAATATTCTTTTAAAAAGCAAATTTCTTGATCTTAAATGAGATTAAATGAGAAAAAAAGGAAACTCTGACCTAAGAACCAGTGGACCATTGGCTGGGCCAGAAGATTTATGGGTGTTGGACAAGATGAGATGGTATGGTTACTCTGTTATCTTTACCATTTGAGCTTGCACCCACATCAATAAGAGCACAGGCCCATTGACGTATTGAGGAATAATAGTGGGTCACATTTATTTTGTACTTATGAAGTACTTTTTGTTGTATGGTACAGTTAGCTCTGTGGGTTAGAATATAGAGTCAATGAAAACAAGATTAGAGGTTGAATCTCCAAAAAGAAAAGATAATTCTGCATAGAGTAATCTCTATTTCCTGGCCACATTGCTCGCAGAACTAAGATGCCATAAAATCTGCATTAAGAAACATGGGAACCAGGAACTAGGAACATGGCTACCAGATTGTTTAAGGAGTGATCCACATGGGAGCCTTGACCTGCACTCTTTCTAACTTGGGATCAATTTGGGGATCAGACTGGGAATGGTTGCTACACTTCTAGTTTGGGAGAGTTGGGAGGCACAATATTTAAATCAAAGCAAAACAAACAAAGAGCAGAATATTTATTTAATTTCAACATTATAATACAAAATAGAACAGAATTGTTGGGAACCCATTTTGTACCAGGGACAACTATTGTTTGCTGTGTTCCCTAAATTCTCTATTTGAATGTTTATGTTGCTTTAGTCTTAACCTGGATAAATAAGATAAATTCACTCACCAAACATTTTTTAAGCAATTTCTGGGAAATGTTGTAGGTGTACAAACATCCAAATGATAAATTTAGTTTAGACCTTCTTCTTCACCTTAAGGAGATTACAATCCACAAAGATGATAAGACATTGACATAAACAGTTATAAAACATAAAATTACATAAGTGCACATTGTGAAACAATTTGTTCTCTGAAGTACAAAAGCCGAACAAGCTTGCAGCAGTTATGTTATGGGCTAGGTCATAACTGTGGCCAAGTTAATATCATAGGGCCATAATTACACTCGAACATTTGAGAATATTACACCATTGGGGAGGGCAGCTAGCTGGCACAGTGGATAGATTACCAGGCCTGGAGTCAAGAATAATCTTCCTGAGTTCAAATCTAGCTCCAGACGCTTTCTAACTGTGTGACCCTGGGCACTTAGCCCTATTTGCCTCAGTTTCCTTATTTGTGAAATGAATTGGAGAAGGAAATGGCAAAGTACTTTTTTTTTTGTCAAGAGAACTACAAATGGAATTACAAAGTGAGCACCAACAACTGGAAAACTTGTTCCTACTCTTTTACTCCCCCTCCACTCCTCTATCCTTAGCTATTTATCAAATAACAGTATGAGTAACTGAATTTTTCATTATAGCCTTAGTATTTCTGGACCAGTAGTCCGAGCTATGTGTTTTGAACCTATTGTTCTGGATCACTTTTGCGAAATGAATCTGGAAGAGAGAGCTAGAGGATAAAAATATGCTCTAAATTCTCTAGCATTCTTGTGCCCCCTGTCACTGGCTGGCAGGGCTGTGAATCAGTTTAACTCAGTCAGTATAGTTTAACAACCAATTAAAACCATAGCCAGTTTATTAGTCTATGAATAATAAAGCTAATATTTTTTTACAACTTCTTGATTTACAAAAGATATCCATATGTCTAAATAGATACAGATATCCCTGTGTAAATATATGTATATACATATAAACTTTTCTACATCTAATTATCTATAAAAATTTATTTATGACTCACAACAAGCATGTGAAATGAAAAGAAATTGAGGTTGACAAAATTTAAATGACCAGGGCCACACAACTAGTAAGTATCTAAGGCAAGATTTAAAGTGAGGTCTAATCTGACTCTAAGTAAGATATTATGCCACCATCTACTATATCACTTACTTGCCTGAATGAGAATGAAAATTTTTTCTTAATTATTTCTTTTTCTCTAGTTAGAGTTAAACAACATTTTTTTTGTTATACATGTACATCCAGTTTTTTACATATTTCATGTTGGGAATTCATGTTGGGAGAGAAAAATCAGAAAAAACACAAGAAAAAAAAAGAATTAAAAAAAATGACTATAGCATGTGTTGATTTACATTCAGTCTCTAGTTCTCTCTCTGAATGTGAATGGTGTTTTCCATCCAAAGTTTACTGGGATTGCCTTGGATTACTGAACCACTGAGAAGAACAAAGTCTTTTATAATTGATCATCACACAATCTTCCTGTTTCAGTGTACAATGTTTTTGTGATTCTGCTTGTTTCACTCAGCATCAGTTCATGTAAATCTTTCCAGGCTTTTCTAAAAGTCAGTTTGTTCATCTTTTTTTAATAGAACAATAATATTCCCTTACTTTCATATACCATAATTTATTTAGTCATTCCCCAGTTGAGGAGCATCTAAGAATTAGAATACTTTCGAGGGGTCTACTTGTATATAATTAGTCTTCTTAGACTAATTAATGTCCCCCTGTATCCTGGGAGCTTACAGCTGAACATAGAAATGGGGGCAAAAGGTAATACAAAGAGCTCCTCCTGAAAATATCCATAACCTGATCCTTTGTTATGTCCCCAATGAAAAGAGATTCAGGAAAAAAGCTATCACAAGAAATATCCAGATGAAAAGTAAAAAAAATATTTAGTCAGTTATGCAGAAGCTTTTCCGAGACTGAATTAGAACTATTTATAATCTAGGTCAAGGAAGAGAAAATTAGTGAGATAGTAGAACTGGAATGCCAGGAGCTCACAAATAAAACCTAAAACTGATATTTGGAGAAACCATTATATAATAGTTCCCATCCCAGCCTATAATAGGGATGATTCTGGGCATAGGTGTACATTTTGTTTCCCTCAATAGAAAAAGGCAGCAACTGCTTTGGATGTTTTGTATCCCTGAATATCTAGCATAGTGCCTAGCACATGGCAGGCACTTTATAAAAGCTTGTTGAATGGAGTCCAAATATTTGCTCAAAAAAGATCATCTTAATAACTCATTAATGGCACAAAATTAAGTTAGATTTCTTGGAAGAGAAATGGTTCAAGAAATTTTCAGTGTTCCCTTCTAACATCAGCTACAAAATTTTTGAGAAAAACATTTTTAAAAATCATCCTTTTCTTTTTTTATACCATTAAGACAAGTAAACAGGGACAGATTAAATGGTTAGATGTTATCCAGAGTATTTCTAGCTAGTACATTTGATGCACATAAGAAACTAGCATTATTAGCCTATGTACAAGTAGAAAAGTGGAATCTTGATAGTTCTAGGGCGTAATCCTTACTATCCTTTCAAAAGAGACTGTCCTTGACTATGAATGAAGTCCTTTCTCTTTGATTCAGATTGCATCTAACCTATTTCCAAGAAGTCTATTGATGTCCCTAACTCAGACATTTAAAAAGTTAACATACCTCATTGGACTAAGAATCAAAACAACTTACGTCTTATGAAGATTGCTTAGACCTAAATTGAAAAGGCAGAGATTGGAAACTAAACAATCAATCAGGCAGCTATTATTCTAGTAGAGGAGAGCAGTGATGAGGGCCTGATTTAAGGTTGTGATTATATGAGTCAAGGGAAGATGATGAATAAGAGAGTTGTTGAAAGATTGGAATGGACAAGAACTTCCAACTGGTTGGGTATGGGTAGGGGGAGGAAGGGAGAGTATGGGGGAGAGGAAAGGATGACTCTGGGATTGGGAACCTGGATGAATAGAAGGATGATAATTTTTTATCTTCACTAAAAATAGAAAATTCAAAAGGTAGGTATAAATTCTTTGTTAGAAATATTGAGCTTGAGATGCTGATGGGACATTCAGATATGGTTGTCTAGCAGGCATAAGTGGGACTCTAATTTATGGGAGAGTTCAGGGATATGTTTATAGATTTAGGAGTCATCTGCTTAGAGATGATACTTGAATCCCTTGGAACTGATGAGATTATGAAGGGGAAAAGTGTAAAGAAAAAAAAAGAGAAGAGGACCCAAGAGAGATTTGTTGGGGATATCTTAGTAGATGAATGATGAACATCAAAGAAAAAAGATATACTGGTCAGGAAGAACAGAGGAGAGCCTAGAGAAAATAGCATCACTGAAAATGAGAGCAGAGAGAGTATCCAGGAGAAGAGGATAGTTGACAGTGTCAAAAGCTAAAAATAAGGGGGGTAAATGATGACAAGAGATGGACAGAATAAAAGGCTGGGGTAAATTCAAGGGCATACGTAAAGCTGTTGATTTTCTCAAAGGAAGACCACCTTTTCCTGAGGGACCAGAGCAATTGGAGAGAAAGCGGAAAAGGTTGAGCTGTAGCATGGAAAAAAAGAGACAATTAGCCTTAAAATAGTAGAATAGATCTGAGAACTTGTGATAAAAAAAACTAAGGTTTAATTAAAGAAGGGAAATTTTCAAGAAACCACTGAACAAAGTATAATAGAGAACCATTAGCTATCATCTTGCAACATGACTAGATCATCTCCTTAATGACATCTTTCATGTCACTTTTCCTGTGCAAGTTCATTGGTCATATAACTTTTTTATATTCATTAAATACCATTTCTCTTTTGTGCCTGAATATTTCATTATTCTGAAATTATGATTCATTATTGTAACATTGTAGTGTTATCTTCATGGCAGCCCCATCACTAAATCTACTATGTTCTTAATGTATGCATGGAAAGACTTTAAGGATGAATTTTGATCAACCAATCAAATGACTTTATTATATATATATATATATAAGTATATATATATGTATGTATGTATAATAAACACAATGGATTTTGGACTCATTATCACTTTACTGTCAATCTTGTGACTATAGGATATGGTTCATTTTTTTGAAAGTTGGTTTGTTTTCTTCTAGTATTTTTGCCAAAAACTGCCTTGATATGTATATAGATATGGGGATTCATAAAAACTTAATAAAAATAAGTAAAAGGGCATATTGGCTATGCTATCTCTCCACTGTCTTTTTTCAGTAGTAATATATTATCTGTTATTTTTACTGATCATTTACTTTTCTCCATCTTTCAGAACTGATCTCTCAATGCCCTCAAAACTCTATTGCCTTTCCTCAAAAGAACCCTATATATATGTATATATATATGATCCTATATAAATATATTTGATCTGATTAATATAAATATATTTGATCTGATTCAGTTTTTAGCATTTTTAAAAAAAAAACTGTCATTACTATGTCTTTGTATAGAAAATCAGGAATTAAGGAATCTAACTGTATTGGTCTCACTGTCAGCAATTAAAAAAGTTTATTATAGAAATGTTGACTTATTTTTCCAATAATTTGTGCTCTCTTCCTTATGGCTTTATCTCTTGATATTCTTGGGTTTGGCCTAACTAGTTCTTTTACTAAATTCTGTGCAAACCTTTTTTTCCTTCATCACATCTCTTTTATAAAGTACTTCTGCTCACAACCATCCATCATCATCCTCCAGTCATCTGTAAAGTTTTGCTAATGAGTATACATTCTAAAGTGGCAGCTATTGCCATGTTTCTTCTTGGCACAGGGATCAAATGTTTGTTGGTTGACTGTACCATTCTTAAACATGGAACATGTTTCCCTAAGAATCTCTTCAAAGCAATTTGATTAGGATGCTAAGCATACAGTAGGGACTCAAAAACTTGCTATGAGTTATATAATTCAGTATACTATATATACTCATTCTTATTGCCAGACTTTTGTGCTAATCTTCCTTTTTTCCTTCCTTCCTCCCTTTATTCCTCTTTCCCTCCCTTCCTTCCCCCTTCCTTCCTTCCTTTCTTTCTTTCTTCCTTCTTCCCCCTCCCCTCCTCTTTCTTTCCTTTCCCTATGATTTGGTTGACTAAAACTCATGATTCTTTTTTCCATGACAAGCCAAAATAAAATTCAAGATTACCTCAGAACAAACCCATTCATGACATATCAACAATGAAGTTCTTGTATATGAAAGCCCTGACAAGACCCAATTGTTTACCTGTCGACATAGACTATATGTGGAATTACTGCTTATTGAAGAATCCTTGCCAAAATATACTTAATGGAAACAAATGAAATTTTAATGTTAAACAGACATTCTGTGAATTGTCAAAAGGAGAGAGCTTCAGGCATAGTAGAATTTGTGAGTGATATTATCCTTAGCTGCCTTTCTGTAAGTCTGAAATTTAGTGTGAGCCATTCTTATTATCATAATGAGTTAACAAAACAACAAAACACTACAAGCCATTCAGTCGACTCTGACATGAAGTCTCATCATATCTGGGTGTGACTCTCTTCCATGGCTCTGATCAGGAAAAAAATATCTGCAGTTATATGGCCATTTTCATACATAATACTATAGCATGGTAAGAAATGAATAAAAGCAAAATAGGAGAAAATCACAATTATAAGGTTTTTTAAAAGAAGAAAAATATCTTTGCAACTTTAAAGAAATATCGTACTGATTTATTTTGGTTTTAAGTTACCTTTATTTCCAAACATATTCCTCCTCACTCCACTTAAAGAAGCATCTCTTGAAATAAATAATTTTTAAAAAAAATTTAAAATTTAGAAAAGTCTTACCAATATAATGATTGAGTCTGATATTCTATTCTATATCCTATTTGCATAGTTCCCCATGTCTAAAAAAATGGCAGGATGTACATTTTTGTCATCTCTTTTTTAGGCTCAACATTGATCTAAATTACATATAATTTAATTTCTTTTCCTTTGTCCTTCACATTTACCTTGTTATAGCCGTTGTTTATATATTTTCTGGTTATGTGTATGCTACTTTGCAACATTTCACATAAGTTTTTTTTCATTTTTTCATAAGTTTGTCTTCTTCATATTAGTTATTTTTCATTGTACAATAATCTTCAATTACATTCATGTATCAAAATTAGGTTAGTCATTTCCAGGGTGATTGGCATCTATTTTGTTTTCAATTCTTTGCTGAATACAAAGTATTATTTTAAATATTTCAATGTATTATGGGGGCTTTCTATCTTTGGCTTCCCTTTCTATCTTTGACTTAGTTACTGGAATCTCTGGGTCAGAGGCTATAGACATTCTGTGTGACTTAGCTTTCATAATTCTCTCTCTTCTGCTACTTTGTAAAGATGATTAATTCCCTGATATTTTTTTTTTTTATAGAATAGTTTTCTTGAAGAAGGGCATCTGATGAATAGTGCTTGCTCAAATGTCTCCCTTTGGAATAATTTGAATATAAATGCACTCCAGGGGATCTAAAAAGTTCAGAGAATTTAAAATAGTATGCAGCTGTTTTATGACAGAATGCCTGGCCCATATAGCTGCTTAATTGTATGCCCTAGGTTTCATCTTTGACAAACTGGCAAGTAGGAAGGATCTGTTTCCTCCTACAAACTTTTTGGCATTGTGTGGATTTGTCAATTCTTTGATTAATGAAACTCCCTCTGGTGGTCAAGAATGCAACCAACCCATCTGTGCTTCTCAAATTTGTGCAAATTCTGTCCAGAGAAACAGGAAGGTGTAAAGGAAAGAGCCTTGGATTTGGAAGTCAGACAAATTGAATTCATATACCAGATATCCTATTTACTTTCTTTTCATATAAGCTTTCTGGATTTCAGTTTCCTCAGCTATAAACAGAAAGGGTTGGATTAGCTGACCCCTGAGACCCTTTCCACTTCTAGATCTATGATCTGTAAAAGGAGGTAGTTGAACTGAATGACCTCTTTTTTCTAAAAGATCCTTTCCAACTCTAAGTCTATGATGAAGGGAGTAGAATCAGTAAAAAACTGATTGATCTTGGAAGCACTTAATCCACAATGGCTTTCACTGGTTGTTTTCATAATTGACGCATTATCATTGCAATAGTTCATTTGTACAAATAGATCAACTAGATCAAAATTATTTTGTGTATGTATGTATATGCGTGTGCACACATATGCATACATGAATGGGGATTTAAAATGTCCAGCCTATGATAAAAGAAACTAAGGTAGATCTCTGAGCCACTGGCAATTTATTTATATTTATGTATGTATATATATATATATATATATTTCTGTACTTATATAAAGAGTCCATGGTCCCCTCTAATGAAAGAGACCTCAGATTTTTCTCTATCTGAGATGTCTCCTACTTTCAGGGCATTAATTTTATAAGACTTTGATACCTGAGAATTCTAAAAAGGTTATACAAAGTACAGAATCCCATTGGTTGATACATCTTGCTTCACAGAAGCAAAAATGATGCAAAGATTGAGCAAAGCATGGGCCATCTCTACAGACAAAGTGGTCACAAGATTCTCATTTATTCATGTTGGTCAAGAAAGAATTGTCCTGGGGTACAAAAATAAGTTGGGAGATTTTCCATGTCATTTAGTCATCTCTGCAATGCTAGGTCACCATAGCTAGGAAAAACAAGGGTGGAGGACTTCTTGTTAGCTTCCTTTGGTTAAGCAAGTGAGCTTACAATCTGACATTTATAGCTCGGTAATCTAATATACAGAATTTATGATCACTACCTCTATGAATCATATTAAATTGATTGATACTGATTGGAACAGAGTAGAGATTCAAATGAATTATTTCTCACATATATATCAAGATATGGCCCCCAAATTTCATCATCCGATGGTCATCCAAAGCCTCAGCATCTTCATGCTCAATACAAAGCCTTCTCTAAATGTAATCCTTTGACATTATTTTGAATAGTTAGCAATCCAAATGCAAAGTGGGACTAGTGGAAGAGGTCACAGCAAGGTGTCTAAGCTAATAAATGAATTGGTAAGTAAGACGTTTTGCTAGCTCCTGCCTTCCATACTGTGCCAACAAATTGCTGCCAATGGAACCATTAAATTCTATGAAGAAGAAAAAAAACTTGCAGGAAAACCAGCTTCCTATCAATCTATGTATATACACCTACCTTCTTCACTGTCTAGAAGAACAATATTGCTCATTATTCAGCATACTTTGGTTCATTTACATAATGATCAACTCTTCACCAAGCTCTGGCAAATTTGAGAAGTGATTTCCATAATGCCTCATAGAGGAAGACAATAAAAGAAATCAGGGAGACATCTGTGCATTGTTTATAGGTCCATTAGCCTTTCCTGAACTGTAAATTACTTGGCAACAGCTGGGCAGGAGGAGGGGAAACAATCCTACTTGTATAAAGGTGGTAAGAACATCATTGGTAGATTCAAGTTTTTCAAATTTTATTATCTTGAAAGTTATAGTGAATTTGGAAATTTAGATTTGGTAATTATAAAATTAATTAAGAGAAGTCAACACTTTTAGCACATAAGTAAGTATAAGACAAAAAAAATCTTTAAAATACAGTGAAATGCCATTGAGGATTTAAATGGAAATGTCAATAGCCACTTTAATTTATAGCTGAAAATTTAGTCTTTGAGAAACCATTTTACATACTGTTGTTGAATATACCCATTATGCCGGTTGTTAAGCTGAAAATAGTTTGATTTGAGACTCCAGTAGGATGGACAGAGGAGGCATGGATTGGGGATTAGAACTGATATTTGCTATAACAAAAAGGGCTCTAGCATCAGCAGCAGAGAAGCTCCATTGTAATCTCTGAACTCTTTGCTATGTAATCTTAAACAAGACAGTTGATTTCTCTGCATCAGTTGTCTCATTTATTGAATCAAGGTAATCATCTTTATAATTGCCTATTTCAAAGGAACAAAAATTTGGAGTACAAAAATAAGTTTTTTTGCTAATGTATCTAATATGCTTTGTAATTGTTGTTATAGTTTTCCTTCTTTGAAGAAGGTTTGAAGAACACCAATGACATTGGGAGGGTGATGTTTTGACTTGCAAATGAGTTGGATTTGAGTGAGGTAGTCCTCAGCCTCACTTTCTCTTCCAGAATCATCAGTCCAATGGTCAGATATACCTCAGGAAAACTGGCAGTGGTCCAGGATGCATTTGAGACCTTGGCTTTTAGACAGGAGTAAATTTGTCTGAGGCAACACCCAGTCAGTAGTTAAATACTAATTTTAAGAATGGAGTGAAAAGATGGCCTAGTTTGCCTTCACAGAAGAATCAGTCTGGGAGGGGAAGGCCTGAGAGTCTTCTGGCCAGAAGAAAAACCACAGCCATTTACACTTACTCTGGGACATCAAAACTCCAACAATGAGACTTGGATTGGGGCCTATTATCAGCCAATCAATGGGAACTAGAGTGATTTGGGCTGCATTTGGATCCCAATGGGATTTATCAAAGCTTGTTTTTTCAGAGCTATAGTTTTTTTGTTTTTGTTTTTGTTTTTTTGCTGAGGCAGTTGGGGTTAAGTGACTTGCCCAGGGCCACACAACTAGGGCAGTGTTAAATGTCGGAGATCAAATTTGAACTCAGGTCCTTCTGACTTCAGGACTGGTGGTCAATCCCCAGCACCACTTAAGTGCCCCAGAGTTATAATTTAAGAAATCTTAAATAAAAACTACATGGACAAAAAAGTTAATTATTCTAGCTTTTCAAAAAGAACAATGATAGAATAAGAGAGAAGAGGAAAAATTAATCTTGCCCCCCAATCCTAAAATATATTGTAATTACTATGTTATGTGATAACTGATGAAGATACTAAATCCAACTTTAGAAAAGGGAAAGAAAAATGTGGGTGTAGTTCTATTATAGGGATATTTAGCAAAAGGAAATCTTTGGAGAAATCAATTTATTTTCTCCCATTTTCATATCTAAGGTTCCTCTGCTTCAGTTTCTTTAAATATAAATTACTCTTCAGCCTCTATGTTACATGGCATTCTAATGGGTATATACTCAAATACTCAAATAATTCCATGACATCATCAATTTGGGATTTCCCTCCAACAATGAAAATCTATTTATCCTTACCCACCTAACTTGTATAACTCTTGCCTATGTCTAACCATAAGTTTTCCCTAAAGGATCCACTCAATGTTCTGGAGGCCTTCCTTGCTTTTCTTGATATTATAAAATGACCAGTAGAACATTCTGTTTACTTACCTGTTATTCTTCACTCTTGTCAAGTAACCAAGTCACACTCTCTTCCTATTATTAAATTTTTGATGGCATCTCTCATTCCTCATCTCTGATTCCTTATTTTTTATTTTTATTTTTATTTTGCTTTTTGCTGAGGCAATTGGGGTTAAGTGACTTGCCCAGGGTCACACAGCTAGAGAATGTTAAGTGTCTGAGACCAGATTTGAACTCAGGTCCTCCTGACTTCAGGGCTGGTGCTCTAGCCACTATGCCACCTAGTTGCCCCTCTCTGATTCCTTATTGGCTAACTATTTCAGCCCACTCACATCTATCATATAACTCTTCTGTCCACTCTCTGATTATTATTTCTAATTCTTGAGGGACAATTATGTCATATGATATATAATGATATATTGACAATGGTAGAAAGTTGACAATTAAAAAAAAATAAGGCTTTATTTTCATGACAAGCTTGGGGTGGATAAAGAAGCTTTAGAATTTCCCAAATACAATAAAATCTTGTTTTTCTCCTATTTGTTAAAGGTTGAAACTCATTGTCCATCTGTACAATCTATTCCAAATACATTTATTGTTGTTCAATAATTTCAGTTGGTTTTGACTTTATGACCCTATTTGTTTTTTTGTTTGTTTTTGTTTTTTTGCAAAAATACTGAAGAGTCTTGATGGTTCAGAGTTCAGGATCTACTCAAAACTGTATATCTAGCTAAGGAATATAGAGAACTAAAAACTAAAAACATCCTGGCTTCTTCCTTATTTCTCTTTTATAATCTACAGCCTTAAAGGTTGTTAGCTTGCTAGCTAAGCCCCCAATTTTCAATATAAATATTCTCCCCAAACTTTTTCTAATTGCTAGACTCCCTTAGAGATTATTCCATTAGCTATGGAGTAAATACATTATTTTTGTTACTATAAGAGAATCTCTTTGAATTCTTTCAAACTATGAACCATGACTCCAACACACTTCAGTTTGCTATTTCCTTCTCCAGCTTATTTTATAGATGAGGAAATTAAGGCAAATAGGTTAAATGACTTGCTCAGAATTACATAGCTACTAGCTATCAAAACAGATTTGAACACAGATGTTCTTGAGTCCAGTAAACAAGGAAGCTGTATCCTGAGCTTGGTTTAACAACAATCTAAACAGTATTATTTCACATTAACACCAAGCAGACTGAGCTTGGATAAACACCTGCAATATCCATGTTTCACTCATAGAATCCTATTATGAATCAAACTTATCTCATTGCTGCTGTTACCTTTCAATGTCAAGGCTACAACTCATTGCATAGCCATTGGTACATGAATTGTAATTTGCCCACATTACAACAGGTCTCTTCAGTATCAGAGGAGGTCCTACTGCAAGTCTGTAGTTTCCCTCCACCAATGGAATTAAGAAGACTTACTTATGACCACTTTTAGGTTTTTGTTTTTATTTTAAATTCTCTGAGTTAATTGTGGTTGTGATAACCTGTAAGAGCTCTTTGATATTTTCAGAGTCAACAGTGGCTATATAATCTCTGTGACTTTTTGGTCATTTGTTTTCAGAATTGACAGTGTCAACTTCCAGGGTACCATGGCAAAGTAAAGATAGAAAGAATTCATCCATCATTTTATGAAAGGAACCCCAAAAGAAAAAGAGATCAGTAATGTCATAGCCAAAGTTCAGAGCTCCTATGACAAAGAAAAGCGTTCAGAAAGAAGTTCAAGCACCAAAATACTGCAGTTAGGATCATGTAAGACCTGACAACTTCTAAAAACTAGCGAATATCTTGGGATGTTACATTCCAAAAGGTAAAAGAGAACTGTTAGAATATATGCACAAGAATACAGAAAAATATCTTAAGGAATGGCAATCGTATAATATTAAGATCTATGGATTAAATGCTCCCCTCTGACATATGCTGCCTTTATGAAGGAGCCAACATGCAAAAAAAAGTTCCTCACTGGGAGATCCCTATTCCCAATGTTTTCCTGCTCCCTTTGTTTTCATGGTAAGTTTGGGATAGACAAAGAAAGTTTGGAATTTGGAATTACAGCTCCAGTGCCTGTGCTTATCCTAATGGTTATTATAATTGTTGTGTGTATTTTATCCCCTCAACTACATAGTGAGTTCTTTCAGGGTAGGAACTGGTTCATGTTCCAACTTTGTATCTCTAATGCTTGGTGGAGTGCTCTGTATAACATGAGTGCTTAATAATTGCTGGTTGCATTGAATCAAATTGAATTGAAGTGTATCAAATATTATTCTACCAGATGGTTCAAGCAATTCTGTTTACATTAGAAAAACATTAGAGAGAATACTTAAATACTTAAAGCAAAGGGGGAGGATTAAGATTAGACATTTGAATGTAAAGTTTTTTGAATACTTGGGCATTTTTAACATTTTCTAGGGAGTTGTATTCTCTCTGTCTCTGTATCTCTCACTCCTGTAATTGTTATCAATTAAATCAAATAACTTCATTGTTCCACTGAGCTGCATTTTCCAAACTTTTGCTTAAGATAACCATTGTGTTTAACTAAGAGATTACTTGAAGGAAGTTTGTTTTGATTCTCTATATGACAGCAACTTTACCAAAATACCCTGCAATGAACTCTCCCTTATGTCCCCACAATTCTTTGTGGTTATATGAGATGTGAAGGACAGCTATCTTTCAGGGAAAGATCTGGATTTACTTTCAGCATATATTTTCATAATGGATTGAAAGACACCCTCCTAACTCCCCAGAATATATTAAATAACCAGGGCAAGTCTCTGAGGATTTACAAAATCTATATTCCCAGTCTGTCTGTATCTGCTGCAACTGTCATTCCCTTGTGGTTTAGAGAGGGAACATCTAATACAAAGAGGGTGTCAAAAAGAAATGAAAATTAACAACTTACATTTATTTGGTGCCTTAACTTTACTACCACTGTATTCTAGGTCCCATTACTACTTAACTGTTGAGGAAGCTTGCTCCTGAACATCATTTTCAATAGCTTTAACCACAGAGACTAATAATGATTATACTACGCCTGGACTAATAATAATTGTACTGTATCTTTAAGAGGCAATGGAATCTTGTAGTGACAACTTACACTAGTTTTATGCTCATGCATTTCTCATTTCTCTAGAACTTTCAATTTCTCATTCTCTAAGCTTCTCTCTCTCCTCTTACTTTCTTTTTTCCTAGATAAAATTTATTTTTTATATCAGTCTGTTCTGAAAGACATTTCTGATCATATAATATGTAGTGAAGAAGTGTAACAAGCCAACATATTGATCACATCTAACAATATTATTCTGCCCTTTTCCCTCTACTTTATAATTTTTGAAGATTAATTTAATTTCCTCCTCTTCCATGAGATCTTCCCAGCTTAACTCTGTCATCCGGATATTCCTCTCCTCTGAACTTCCATATGCTTAATCATATGTTTCCTTGAGATGTTCCTAAAGTATGTGATGTATAGATGTCTTATCTTCCCATAGACACTAATCTATAAAAAGGAAGAGCTTGTGCCTCATACATCCCACATTCAATAATATCCATCACAGTGCTGGGCACATGGCAGTCACTCAATAAACTTGCTGAATGAATTAATCAAAAGAGCAGAGTATTAAAGTGACTATTCAAGTAGCTTGGTCTCAAAAACTATGAATAAGAAAAGATACACAAGGCTCCCTCTTCACACCTTGGTTTTCTTATTTTATTGATAGTTGGAGCTAGGGTTGGAATGAGATGTTTGTAGAGTGGATAGGAGCTACCCAAACTATCCAAACTGCATACACAGGCTAAAGTTTCTGGATAATTGCACAAAACTGCAGTTTCCTTCTAGAAGGGCATTTGCCCATCCTAAAAGTACATTCTTCTAGAACATTTCCAAACTGGTGTTCCATGCCACAAGAAAATGTTAATACTATTTCTTCCTCTAAATACAAAATAGAAAACTATGTATACATAGAATTACTTCTTCTTTGTACATCCTGGGTATCAAAATGGGTTTAAAATTTTTCTACTTTGCTCCAAAATATCTGTAGTTCTTTTTTTTAATCCCCAGGGTATGTAATATCCCCAGGCTTCAGACATTCATTTGTATGTTCTAACAGTATATTTTAATCCTCAAAAGAATTCCAGGACCAAATTAGTTTGGAAAATACTGCTCTAGTTCTAATGGGGGCAATCTCATCTGACTATGTCCTTAAGATAATCACCCAACCTGTCAGTAACAAGAATTTTCTCCCAAGAGTCGAATGTCAGTTAGTTGTCAGCTATGGCAGACCTACATGGGAAAGCTCAAGTTAGGGTCTAATGATTCACTGTATTATGAACCATACAAAGGTCTGGAAAAGTTTTAATGATATTTAGGACATTGAGAATGAACAAGGGGAATTGTTACAGTGACAGGAAATCCACCTGTCCTAAGTTGGCTTTAGACTTACCTTACTCTGTACTGGAAATGGACCATGACCTACTTTGATTCTCTGGGTTCAGTCCAGTAATTCAATTCAAGAATTGATTATGCTAGTCATTGTGCTAGTCCTTGAAGATATAAAAACAAACCTCTGCCTTTAGGAAGCTTACATCTTCCTGGGAAATGATGGATTCAGGAGCAATAACTATACTAAGTCATTTTAGGAAAGGAGAATCAAATCATATCACATAGCAACATGATGCCTGGCATAAGGCTGAATCTACTTGGAAAAAAGTTTGGAAGCCCAGTCTTTAGTGCCAGAAGGTACAGGGAGAGGACAGGGATGAATCCTGGGTACTTCATGAGGGCTGATAGGTCTAGGAAGTAAGAATGAGGAAATAGAAAAATCTAAGAGGAGGGATAGAGATAAATCATCCTTTATTTGTATAGACTTTTATATTTACAAACTTTATTTTTGATCCTTACATACTTTAACACCAATTTTGGTTTTTGTTTTCTTGTTATTAGGCCAATTCTAAAATCTGGACCATGGGGTTATGGGCTAGAGAACCATATAGAGTTGCAGGTCTGATTTCCTACTATACCAATTTTTAAATTATCATCTAAATGTCAGGTGATGAGAGTCTATAAGCTATCTTTAGGCTATCATTTTGTAGCTAACTCAAAAGTCTGTTTTGATTCATTCATTTAAAGGAATGTTGGTTAATTCTTCATTCTTTTTTGATAGTTTTCTGGAAATATCTTGAACCTGGAGAACTACCCTTTCTCTACATTTATAAGAATGCTTCAGACAAAATTGTTTTCTTCTTTGAAGATCAGAGGCTAGTTTCTTTCTTAACAATGTAAGGAAAGTTTATTTCTCTCTGTCCCTCCATTCTCCCAGTATGCCATAATGCTTGGGAAAAGCTTGGTTTCTCCTTCTTGTCTTCTGGGAAGTCAGTTTTTTTATCATTTGAATTGCTTAGAACTTCCAGATGGATTTGGGGATTTATGAGAAAAGTTGTGTATTCTGTCAAATTTCAATATGATAGGGTGTGATATTTTGCAGGAATCACAGTGTCTGGGAGACCAAGAAAAGGAGTATGTCAGTTCTTGGGATCTCTGTGTCCCAATACAGTGTTAATAATGAAGACTTCTTTGAGATATGTTTTCTTTACTCCTCAGTTAATTTTAAATATATTTTAATTAATATATTTTGTTCTTATACCACCTAAAATTTCCTCTATATCTATTTCTATTTTCAATACCAGAGTCAGCCTTTACAACAAAGAAGTTTTTTAAAAAGAAAAAAAAAAGTAATAATGGAAAAGTTTAGCAAAACCATTCAGTACATAGAAAAAACCCTGACATACTATGTTCCATACAAATATACCTGGTCCAAATCTAGAAAGAATCAGGAGGAAGTATCTTTTTACAAGTTATGGCTCAAGAGTTCTGAATCCAGAGTTCATGAACTTGATTTTCCTTTTTTTTTGTAATTTTGATAACTATTTTCAGTATAATTGATTTCCTTTATAATCCTGTGAATTCTGTTTTATCAATATAAATAAATGTTTCTGAGAAAGGGTCCAGTTCATAATCTTCATCAGACTATGAGAAGACCCCAAGACACAAAAAGATTAAATCTTTTCATTTTACAGATGAAGAAAATGAGGTTCAGGGAGGTAAAATCACTTGGAACTAGTCAAACAGGTAAAAAATAGGTGCATAGTTGATAATGCACTGGGTGGTGTAATATAGGGAGGTTTCCAGGTTTTCTAAGTAGGTCAGAGAGGTGAAAAGTCCCTTTAAGTGTATGTAGACCCTCCCTTGGTTTCCCATGAAAGTGTACAGTGACATTAGGAAGTCCTTTTTAAGGACAAAATGATTGAAATTAATGTTTTTCTTTGTGGGAAGAGAAATGTGTAATTGCTGAACACTGGGTTCATCTCAAGGCAAAATTCTTTCTTTGTTCTTAGTGTGACATTAAGGAATTGTCGCTGAGAACAAGGGTAAGGCACTTTACTCACTCTTCCTTAAGGGGTCTCTGCTCTGAACCCATGGATGTGATCTGACTATGCTCAGTCCTAAGAAAGTTGTCTTCTAATGAAAGGATGGTATGCTACTTTCCTCCCATTCTTTGACGCATAGAAGATCCAGAGACAAAGGAGTCCCAATACATTTAACACTAAGAAATAGTCAATTAATATGGCAAACTTTATTGTTGACTTATTTTTCAAGAAATCACCACCCTGATCAATCAGCAGCCATCAACATTGAGCTAAAACCCTCTATCAGCCAAAAGGTTATGACTTTTTGAAGGCTTAAGTGATGTTTAGCATTTTTTAGCAATAAAGTATTTTAATGAAGGTATATTGTTTTTTTAGATATAATACTATTGTACACTTACCAGACTACACTATATATGTATATATACATAAATTGTACATACACAGAGAAACCAAATTGTGTAACTGGCTTTATTATAATATTTGCTTATTATACTGGTCTAGCACCAAATCTACACTATCTTTGAGGTATTTCTATACTTTTAATTGATACAGCATTTTCTTCCCTGAACTTCCCTTTCCCCCAACCATGCCTCACTATCATAAGGGAAGGGAAGACAGAGAGACTGCTTAGTGTGTTCTGTATCATATTATCATATCACAAGTCCTTTGACTGATGAGCCATCATAAGGCCAAGAAGTTTCTCATCCCCAAACTACCCAAGCACTATCTTATTCCTGGAGTCCCCAGGAAGTCTAAAGTCTCACATTAAAAATTTGTTGGAACTGGTTGTAGTATACCTCTGCTTACATTGCAGGATGAAGGTAGTGCCAAATTTCCCAGGTGCCTTTCATGAAATGGCCCCTTTAGGCCAATTCAGCCTCTGCTGTGTTAGCACCTGCTCATTTTTTAGAATGTTTTGCTTCTCTTAACTGTTACTTAATTTAAGATGTCACCTGTTAATAATTTAAGGTAATTGTTCTTTAATTTTTTGTGGAGTGGACTCATTTTGGAAGTCTAATAAAGTTTTTGGACCCCCCTTCTCAGAAAAAAATTTTTTTTTCAAATAATTGAAGGAAATGTTAAATTTCAGTTGGAGGTCAGTGAAAATAAAGATGCCATTTCCTCACTCCCCATTTTGTGGATTGCTTGAAATCTATCCATATACTCTTTGGTTGGGGTACATGAAGGCAATTTAATATATCCCTAGCTTACAAGAGGTCATTCTTTCTCACTGATGCTTGCATTTTTAGGAGACCCTAGAAAACCTGAAATTCTATGCAAATCATTTCAGGCCAAAATATCAAAAGGTAGGGGAAGAGATACCAAACACACAGGTTGTCACCACCAATTCTGTCTGATCATAAAGCCTATCCCACTGAGTACACAGACCAGATTTTCATTTTATAGATGCCTTTGTCATTGTGACTGGTACCTGGTGCTCATTTTGTAGTAGCAACAAATTAAGTTAGTATTTGGGAGTACAGTAGGCTTTTAATGAGTTTCTCTATCTTTCCAAGGGAACATTGAGAAAAAATGAACTAAATATATCTGACAGCAATTTTCCAAGTTGGCACTTAGGTGGCACAGTGGACAGAGCACTAAATCTCAAGTCAGGAAGATTTTCATTCCAGTGTGACTCTGGTCAAATCAGTAAAACTCCTCAGCCTCAGTTTGTTTATCTGTAAAATGAGGCTAACAAAGCACCTACCACTCAGTGTATATATGAAAAATATTAGTTTCTGTTTTTGATGAGAGAAGAGTAGTACAATGGAAATAACTTTGTAATTAGAAAGAATACACGATTAGATGACAGTGGGCAAGCCACTTAACTTTTTACATTTCTCATCTACAGTACTAGATTCTAGAATTACAGATTTAGAGATGGAAGGGACCTTTGATGTCATCTAACCCTTCTTTTATAGATAATCAAATTGAGATTTGTCTGAATAAAGATCTGGGGAATACTTCAAGCTCAGTGAGTCAACAGTGTGATGGGGTTGCTCTATAAGCTAATGGGACCTTGAGTTATATTAAGAGAAATAAAAAACCAATGTCTTTCCCTTCCATCTGTCCTGACAGGAATCCCCTGACTGTTCCCCTAACTGGGAGTGCAAGTATGGGGGAACTGTATTGATTTAAGCCTGGTGGAGGAGGGGACATATTTTACTATTGTTTTGTGAGGGAGTATATATTTTGTGTTTCAATCATCTTCCGTGGTGATAAAAGCTATGTTTACCAATGACAACTAAAAAATAGCTTCTACGATTATGGCCCTTTGAGTCTGCTGCCTTCATCAGACCTCATTGGTTCAATTCTGTTCAATTTTGAGTGATTCAGTTTATGAAGGATACTGTAAGTGAGGGAAAGTTCCAAATAAAGCATCCCAAATGGTGGCAGCCTTTGAGTCCCTATCAAATGAAGATTAGTGGGAAGACAAACATATTTAGCTTGAAAAAAGACAGGACTTAGGTGCCTTATGATAGCAACTTCAACTATTTGAAAGATTGTCTTGTGGGAAAAGAATTGGGTTTGTCCTATTTGGCCCTACCTGGTCAAAAGTCAGGAAAATGCAAAGAGGTCATTTCTTTGCCAGAAAATAAACAACAATGAAAACACTACAAAACTTCCTAATCATTCTAGCTGTGCCAAAATGGAATGTACTGTTTCAAAAAGTGGTGAGTTCTTATTTAGTCTTCAAGCAGAAGAATGGCTCACTACTTTCTGAGTTTGTTATAAGTGACTCTTAAGTATAGCTTAGATTAAATCAATGCCTTAAACTTAATCTCATTCTTCTGAAATTGTTAATTTTTTTCTTTATACTTCGATAGTTGTATTTCAATATAGTTATTTTTTTACTTTGATAATTATTGCAATAAGGGCAGCGAGGTGGTGTAGTGGATAGAGCACCAGCCCTGAAGTCAGGAGGACCTGAGTTCAAATCTGTCCTCAGACACTTAACACTTCCTAGCTCTGTGACCCTGGACAAGTCACCCCAATTACCCCAGCAAAAAAAAAAGAAAAAGAAAAAAAAAGGTAATTATTGCAATATAACTGGTTTCTTTGGTAATACAATGTATTTATTTTACAGTTTTAAATATCTTCCTCTGAGGAATCCCCAGGCTTCCCCAAATTTTTCCAATTGTGCTTAGAACACAAAAACAACTCTGCGACAAGGACTAGAAGGAGATCTTTTTAAACTCTACAATTCTATGAGTCTATAAATCTCAGCTACTGGGCAGAAAGAGCCAGTTCTCAGGATAGAATTGTTTTTTTTTTTTTTTTGATTGATTGCTTAGAATGATAATAATGATAACAACTAGTATTAATATAGAGTTTTAGAATATTATTTAATTTTATCATAAGAATTCTGAGATTTCAATGCATTGGTATATTTTTATATATAAGGAAATTGAGGCAGGCAGAAACTCAGTAACTCATCTAGAATCATACAGCTGATGAGTTTCTGAGGCCATTTTTGTACTCCGGCATTTCTATCCAGAATTCTAAGACTTCTCTTAGCATTTCTTTGGTTACTATAGCATATTTTTTTTCCCAGATGGGCTACTATGGCTACTCCGTTCTGGAAAGGAAACCTTTGAGCTGAGAATAGTTGTTAATTAACTAATTGGCATTTCAAAGGGCAAGTGATAATTATCTTTGGAAATGCCAATTAACTGACTGAGGTGATAGGAGATAATTTTCTTCTGGGTATCTGCTTTTGGGAAGTTTCAGTACAAGACTGAGAAATTGACCTCTTGAACAACCTCATCTCTCTGCTTTGGTCTTGCTTTTTATTTCTTTTTTCTTGTCTTTCCTTCCCCTTTTTGTTCATTTTCTTCCTGTTTTTCTTTAACTCTTCCTATCATCTTCTCCTTGTCCTTATCTTTCCTCTCTTTTAATTAGCACAATCCAGAATTCAAGTACATATTTCTTATGTCTGTTCTATTTATTGAATAAAAACTTACCACATTTAATTTTAAAATCAGGAAGTTAATGGCTTTTGTCATTTCTGTCTCATTCTGTTTCTGTTTTGATCGTACACATTCCTCCCTTTTCCCTCAAAACAAGCACCTACATTTTAAATAACTTTTTTGAATGTGAATCATTTTAATGTTTTTTTCTCCTTTGGGACTGGGACCTATAAAAAGAAAGAAAGAAAGGGAAACACTGTCCTTGTGGAATTAATGTTTCTACTATGTTGCATATTATTAACTTTCTGTAATCTTAAAAAAAAGTCTTTCCAAATGTAATCAATCAGCAAACATTCATGAATGGCTCAGGCTACTGTGTTCAAAATACCATTTGGTGCTAAGGGAGCTAAGGGAGACACAAAGGATTATAAGACATTATCTCTACCCTCAAACAGTTTAAGATTTAATTAGAGCGGAATTAAATATGTCTTGGGTTCTATGATAACAGGATCACACACCACAACTGAAAATCCCTAATGAAAAAATATAAAAGTCATATGATTCAATTTTTCATTTTATAGATTAAGGCCCATAGAGATTTATTGGTTGGTTGGTTGTTTTTCATTCTCAAAGAGGACAAAAATGACATCACTATGTTAGAGTTGAGTTTTAGTGTGTCCATCTGTGGTCAATCAGCTCAATATGAGCTCAGAATGCTCTGCCACAGGTCAGAAACAAATAGTCCATGAGCATTTGGAGTGACTTCCATAATTTTTATGCATTTTGCATTTCTTCTGAGCTCATTCAATTCTACTTTGCTCTTGGAAAATACAGCACCTTCTCTGATCAAGGCGTGTTATGCTGGATGGTCCTGTTCCAGTGAACCTTGAGAATGCCCTTGTATAGAGACCTTGAGAGTGACCTTGTATTGCTCTTTCTGACCACCTTATTAACGCTTGCCCTGCATGAATTCTCCATAAAATAATTTCTTTGGCAAGCTTACACTTGGCATTTGCACAATGTGACCAGCCCAGCAAAGTTGAGGTCTCTGCAATAGAGTTGGAATGCTTGAAGTTTAGTTTGTGAAAGCACCTCAATATCTGATACCTGCCAGGTGATCTTCAGAATCTTCCTAAGACAATTCCAATGGAAGCAATTCAGTTTCCTGGCATGGTGCTGGTAGTCTGTCCAGTTTTCACATGCATACAACAACAAGAGCACCACAAAGGCTGTGTAGATTTTCAGTTGGGTAGTCAGTGTAATACTCTCCTCTCCACAGTTTCCTTTAGAGCCTCCCAAACACTGAGCTAACTATAGAAATATGTGTGTTCATCTCATTATTAACGTGGACATCCCTGAAAAGTATATAGCCAAGGTAAGAGAACTTATCCACAGTATTCAAAACTTCACCATTTACTGTAACTGATGTTCCTACATATGCATGGTGTGCTGCTGGAAGACCTGTGTTTTCTAGGTATTAATTGTTAGGCCAAAATTAGCATGAGCAGCAAAGAATCGATCCATACTTTGTTGTATCTCAGTTTCAGATGCTGCATTGAGTGCACCTCTGCAAACAAAAAATCATGCACCAATTTTCTCCACTTTGGTTTGTAGCCTTTTCAAGTTGAAGAATTTACCATTAGTGCTGTAGCTAACTTTGATTCCATGTTTGTTCTTTTAAAGACTTTTGATATGACTGAACTCATCATGCTAAAAAGCACAGGACCAAGCACACAGCTTTGTTTCACTCCATTGGTGACTGGGAAAGCTCAACAGCATTATCTATTGTCCAGAACCTGGGCAAGCAAACTATCATAAAACTGGTGTACTTTATTGATGAACTTCTCTGGGCAACCAAATTTTGACATAATTTTCCATAAGCCCTCACGACTGACAGTATCAAAGGCCTTGCTCAGATCTACAAATGTTGGATACAGACTTTTGTTCTGCTTCTGTCATTTCTCCTGGAATTGTCAGGTGGTAAACTACATATTGACTCTCAGGTAAATGACCTTTTTCCAGGTGTAAGATAAGCCTATGGAGGAACACTCTGACAAGATTGTTGTCAGCAATGATTAAGAGAGACCTCCCTATGGTTGTCACAGGACAAAATATTCCCTTTATCTTTATAAAGATGGAAAATGGAGGCATCCTTGAAATCCGGGGCATAATAACCTCTTCTTGCCGTATAAACCGGAAAATTTCAGTCAGCTTTTATAAGAGCGATGGACCCTGCACATTATAAATTTCAGCTGGAATAGAATCATACCAAGTGCTTTGCCACATGAAAGTAGTCTAATGGCCTTCAAAAACCCTTCTTCAGATGGAATTTCAGCTGCGGAGTGATTGATTTCAACATCAAATAAATGATCAATAGTTTCAGCACTGATTGATGATGGTGTATTGAGAACACTATGAAAGTGTTCAGGCAATCTCTCTAGGAACATGTCCTTATCACTAATCAGTGTGGTACTATCAGTACTGAGTAGTCTTTGACCCATGAATAGCCTGCAGAGTATTGGAAAAATACTTTAGATTGTTACTCTCAGCATAAAACTGAATTTCATCTGCCTTCTTACTGAGCCAAGAATCCTGTATTTCTCTAAGTTTCCTTGTACTTTACTTTTGATTGAATTGAATACTGTCTTCTTAGAGATGGATGAACCATCCGCCTGGTACACCCTGTGAAGCAGCTTCTGAATTTCCCCATCATTTTCATCAAACCAGTCTTGATGTTTGCAAATATTCTGACCCAGATGAACCAACACAGTGCTGTACACTAAATCTATGAAAGCTGGGCACTCCTTTCCTGCTCCATTGTTACCAATTGTGTGTTGGCTCACCTTACCCTCCAAATTGGCAACAAAAACTGTTCCCTCTCAGAGAAGCACTTTAATCTGTTGATATTAATTCTTCTAGTAGTTTTTTTCTTTTTTCTTTTCTTTTCTTTTCTTTTCTTTTCTTTTTTTTTTTTTGCTTTGGGGCCACTGCTTTTGTTCAATGTGACTGTTCAGGTTGAAAAGACTAAGTCTATGATCAGTCCAGCACTCTGCACCACACATTGCCTCTATCATTTTCATATGCTTTCTATTTCTTCTCTTTACTATCATATAGTCTATTAAATGTCAATGTTTTCTGTGAGGGTATATCCATAAAGCTTTATTGCATTTAGGTAAACAGCATACCATTTTGGTGATGAAGTCATGAGATGCAAAAGTTTTCAATAGTAAATGATCATTGCTGTTGCTTTTTCCAACTCCATTTCTCTCAAGGACTCTCTACCATGTCTAGTAGTCTCAGCCTACTCTAACATTAAAATAACTCAGAATTATAAGCTTGTCCTCTTTTGATAAATTGACATTAAGGGACTCTAGGTCTTCATAAAATTGTCCTTTGACTTCATGGTGGGAGCATAGGTACTGATGGCATGGCACTTACCTGTAAGTAGCAAGTCATGTTGTCATGAGCCTGTCATTCACTCCTTTTGGAAGGCAAAAGAGTTTGTTTACCATATTAGTTTTGATTGCAAAACCTACACCAGTTTCATGGCACTGCCTTTCACTGTGGCCATCCACAGCTGTTATTTTTGTAAGCTGGCCTTCATTTGCCAGTCTTGGTTCACTCAGAGCTGCTATTTGGATGTAATATCTGTTGAATTCTTTCCAAAAAGAGCTGTTCTTCGTTCAGTTCTACTGGATTTTTGTTGTCTATAAATGTGTGCATGTTCCATGTAATGAGGGATGCTTTACATGCTTGTAGTAGACACCTTCCTAACTCACTGTAGGGTTGAGACCCCTTGGTTATCCTTGAGCAGGTTTAGCTCATCTGTTGAAACAGTTTACAACTTTTTGGAGCAACAGGTGAGAAGTGGATCAGGTGGACATCAAAGTGAGAAAGCAGTCATGTAAAGGGCTTGGCAACTCTTACCCAAAGGTAAGAGTTTTCCTTGAACATGCCTACAACCCTCACGGAAATTGAGTACTTTACTCAAGGTCATATAGAGAGACATTCAGTCAAGGACCTTCAAAACATGTCCTTGAATTCTGTTTAGTTTCCTCTCCACTGTGCCATAGCTATCCTTCAATGATTTAAATAGCATTCCGGATTATTATAAGTAAATTCTACCATTCTACCTTAAAGTGCTTAACAGAGTTCCTGACATGTAGTGGGTGCTTAATAAATACTAATTGAGTGACTGATTGACACAAGCAGGTTTTAAAAGTCAAATTGAACTAGCATTGATAATTTTTTTTCGTCCTCTTAAAAGGCTTACCTAACAAATATAACTTCTCTTTGGTGTTTTTAGGAGTGGTTCCTTTAAAGAGTGGTTCCTAATAGTAACTGAGCATAAATTTTAGGCCATAGTCACTTTCTAGCTTTTCTAGGAATGGTGCAGTAGATTTTCTCCCTTGTATCACCTGCAATGTCTCTGGCACTCATTCAAAAGTAGAACCATTTAAAAGAAAGCTTTTCTCTTATTAAATATGCAACTAATATGATATTTAAAATGTCATTTTAAATGTAATAGCCAAGTTCTTAGAATTAGTCACATAAAACAAGTGTTCTTTATAAAAGAAATTTCAAGTCAAGGAAGAAAAAGTTAATTTTTTTTATTGTGAAGGAAAAGTAAAGCTTTCTCAGATCACTCTTCTGTCTAGAATATATTAGATATGGTCCTGGAGACTGGGAGATGGGCTTGGTGGTCTTAGAAGATCTTTTAATTTATAGTAGAGAGAAGACCAACTTTGGTGTCAGAAAGACATGGATTGGAAAACTGCTTTTGATGCATATTAATGAGTGACCATGGGCAAACCTTTTCTATGAAAAAGACAACTAACATAAGTTAAAAAGTTGCAGTAATATTGGTGAAAGGAGTTTCTGCTTTGAAAGCTGCTAACACCAATAAAATCACAAAAATCCTTTTCTGATTGACCTTCCTTCCTTTTCTTTGTTTCTGTTCTGTCTCTCTCTTTGTTTCTGTCTTTCTATGTGTGTCTATTTTTTTCCCTCTCCCTATCTTGTTCAGGATGAAAATACAATATCTCTCAGGGACTTAGTTCTATTATTGATCAGTTAAAGCACAGAAGCTTTAACTTGCTTCATTTCAAACATAAGCTAGTTTGACCTTCCTTAGGCAGCTGCATTCAGAGTCCACCAGTTCTTTATCTGCTTGTGGACAGCATTTTCTATCAAGAGTCTTTTATAATTAGCTGTCTTGAATCATTGTAATGCTAAGAAGACCAAAGATATCCATAGTTGATCATTGAACAATGCTGTTCTTACTATTTACAGTGTTTTTCTGATTCTGCTCATTTTACTTTGCATCAGATCATACAAGTCTTTCTGCTCTTATTGCATTCTTAATGCATCCTCACTTCATTCAAATACCACAATTTGTTCAGCCATTTCCCAGGGTATAATGTCAGGGTATAATTTTCTTAAGGGCGGGTTCTGCATGTTTATTCTGTGCTTATTTATTTGTTTGTTATAGATTCTGCATGTTTATTTTGTGCTTATTTGCCTGTTTGTTTATTTTTTTTAGCCTGGGTACCTAGTCCTTGCATATAGCCAATATTTAATGAATGTTTACTGAATTGAAAGGTCAGTATCTAGTTATCATCTTGTGAAGAATCCATAAAAAGAATCCTATGGTCTTCCTTAAAGGCTTGCTGAATCAGATTAACTTCTGTGGCACCAGCTTTTCTACATGATAGTAGGCCAGAGAAT